>PVIA01003702.1:0-160037 GCA_004024845.1 Tonatia bakeri | reverse complement strand
GAGAAAGAGAGAAGAGAAACATCAATGTGTGGTTACCTCTTATGTGCCCCCCACTGAGGACCTGGCCTGCAACCCAGGCATGTCCCCTAGACCAGGGATCAAACCAACAACCCTTTGGTTTGCAGGCTGGCGCTAAATCCACTGAGCCACACCAGCCAGGGCAACTTCATTTAATTTTACTTTTTTTACTCATTAGATCTGGATGCTCCTGCCCATTATAGCATAATGGAGACATTTATTGAAGAAGACAGAAGATACAAGAAACATTGCACATAGGACAATGACATCTCAGTCCCCTTCAAAGTTATGACCTTCTTGAAGAAATCTGGTTCATTGATAGTGATTTGAATCAAGTCATTAGCAACTGCAGCACGATGCTCCTTCTGCTGTGGTAGCAGAAGATGCAGAACAACTTTTGCAATGACACATTTCGTGCCACGATCCTACATCCAAATCTCAGATACAGTAGTTTTTGGAATCCCCAGATCAGCTTCTAGTTCTTGCTGTCAGCTATCAGTTAAACATCTTTGTTAATTACAGCCCTTACACTTTCAACATTCTCAGGTGTTCTGCCTTTTGCAGGCCTTCTAGAACATGGTTCACTTTCAACAGGTTTGTGGCTAACTTTGTAGCATTGTGTCATACTTCTATTTGTGCTGCATCTCTGAAAGCCTTCTGAATCATTCAAATAGTTTCTGCAGAGGAATGGTCAAGCTTAATACAAAATTTGATGCAGATTTGTTGCTTTACTCGCTCAGTCATTTTGAATGTGATGGGCACACAATACACATGCTCACTCAATGGTGCCTACTACACCCACTGATTAGTACAGTGAAGTCATCATTGTTCACACATGCGCATTCCAGTCCATTCTCATTGGTTGCCAGGTTATATCGATGTTGCACAAACTGTTCTCATTATATTAACAATGGCTGGACTTTTTTCTGACAGTTCTTGTTATAATTCAGTTTGCAGTGCAGAGATACACCTGGGCAAAGACTCACAATGAAAGCCACATTAAAAACAGCCTACTCTCATACTACTGTCTTTCTTCATCAATTATTAAAATTTCTGGCTTAGATAAGTTAAAGCTATTAACAGTGGCCCAGTAGGGCTCAGTGAGACACAGAGCAACAGAGTTCAAACTGAAAGTGTCAACAGAAGTAGATCTAATTAGCAAGCCACAGCAACAGGAGACTCCCAGAGGTGGCACTCATTGTCTAGAGCCCCCGCTACCCTGTTCACTGCGTTGACTATTGTGGTCACAACAATACCATGAATGAGCTCTTCCCTAAATTTGGTTCAGCCATTGAGACTAATGATGCCACATTTGTACGAGGAAAGGATGGAAAGGTTTTCCTTTTTTCACATAATGCTATTTTCTAGGGACAGCAGAGCTGGATCTCAAACTAGTCTGAAAATGGTTTGAGAGAACTCAGAAAGGAGCATGTCTTGATTTTTATGGAGTGTAGGACAACAGTGTGAGGGTTCCCAGTCCATGTGGGGCTTACATGAATTATACTTCCTGCTAGCACCCAGGGAGGAAGGACCTGGGCTTTCCTATCAGCCTGACAGCTCTGAGGCAGAAAGGAAAAGGAGAGTGGGAGGGTTTGAAATCTGTCAGTAGTCAAAATCAAAATGGGTTTCTACTTATTATACTTATTTGGCAATGGTTCCTTTTACTTTCTTTTCCATTTCAACACCCCATACTCAATTAATTATGAATGACTTCAGCACAACAACGAAGCATATCAAATAACAAACCAAACCATTTCTCAATATCTCTAAGTAGACAGACCATCTATGTCACTAGTGGCTCTCAATTAGGCTATATAACTGGTCTGTTTACCCTTTTGTTCCTCTAAGACCAAGCAAAGCTTAGCAATCACAGTCAAACTTCAGTTCTTGAATGCTTCACTTCTTGACCAACCTGTTCAAGGAAAAGAATATCTCAGTTGTCTAACGAAATTCAGGCCTCGATTCTCGACCATCAGCACGACAACCCTTTCAGGCTGATACGTGTATGATCAGTCACAGGTCTCCCAGTCAACAAAGGGATCTTGGTTTTTAAACACATTGTTTCCTGAACAGTTTTCTCAAATGAATTGTTTGAGAACTGAGGTTCCACTGTATATTAATCCAGTTCAGTGAAGGAAAAAGAAACAACTACAGGTAGATATTAAATCAGGAAATACTGTAACACAGGCATTAGATGCTTATAAAATAGTTGGAAGAGCTCAAAAAGTGGGTTCTAGACTGGGTCATAAGAAGTTACTTCTAGAAATACTGAAATAATCCAACAAATGAGCTACAACCAAGAGTGATTAATGAAGCAATATCATAACTAATGGCATACCACTAATTCCTAAAAAAGGTCTTCTGTCAAGACTACTATGCTAAAGTAGTAGTCAGGAAAAGTAGCAGTCAGAAAAAGACAAACACCATATGATCTCATCTATAAGTGGAACCTAATAAACAAAACAAAGAAATTAGCAAAAATAGAAACAGAGATAGGGAAATAAGGAACAAACTGACAGTGACCAGTGGGGAGAGGGGAGAGGGATAGCAGGGAAAGAAGGGGAAGAGTCTAGTCAAGGAACATATATAAAGGAGCCATGGACGTGGACAACAGGGTGGGAACTGACTGTGGCAGCCTGGGTGGGTGGGGCAGGGGAGAGCAATGGGGAAAAAAATTGGGACAACTGTAATAGAATGACAATAAAAAATAACAATAAAAAGAGAAATGACTGCTGTAAGGCATTAAAGAAGTGACCCATTTAAATCACACTCTTAGCACACTGTATAGAAAATAGTGGTAATTATGGCTTATTTTACTATGATAGAATTTTTTATTTGCCATCCATCCACAGTTTAAATCACATCAGTGTTTTATGGTATCTATTTTATTGTACTTTCCTATTTTTGAAATATTAACTTTGTAGTCACTCTGTCTTTTTGAGGAGTATATATTCCTTTCAATCACATTATTTCTGTTTATGTCAACAAAATATTAGAACATCTAAAATGCTTTGGAACTCTAATTAATCAACTTTCTATAAGATTGCCTCATTGTACCATGTGATAATAATTAGTAGCTAATTACTACATGCTGTAGCACTTTATAAATCTGGACCTTATTCTGCTGCATAGTAATGTTAAGCTCATTTTTTTATAACATGGCCATAAGAGTTTATAATTCTAATATTCTTTATATTTTCCAAAAATGATTCCTGTAAACTTCATTATAACCTACATGTTAAGAGAAATAGTGTTTTGGAACATATTTTGTGTCCTTGTGTACAAAAATAATATAGGGTCAGGAAATCAAAATTTGAAAGAAAAATGTCCGCCCTTTCAATAGGAAAATAATGGATACTCAAAGCCAAATCTGTACACATTCTGAAGGGATTAGACAACGATCACCGTGTATGTATAACCTGCGGACACAGACGATAGTGTGGTGATGGACCGATGGAAAGGGGAACAGGACCTGGGAGGGGGGGGGCGAAGATGGGGGGAGGAAGTGAGGATATCTGCAATAGCGTCAACAATTTTGAAAAGTCCCATACGCATAAACATTAAAAGCAAATAAATCTACCTATTACCGATGTCGAGAACATCAGTGGAATCAAGGAATACTTCTAATTATGTGTAGGCAGATAAACTTTCTGAAACTATCAAAGACAATATTTTTTCAAAACAGTGGGCATATGTAAATAAGAAATACAGACTCTGGTCTTGCATAATTCTTCTACTTGAAATATTGTGTTAAAAAATACATATTAGCTGCATTCTATAGGCTTTATAAATTTTGTGAGAATATTTTCTAAATGTAAGACTCCAATTTAATAAAACCAATAAAAGCAGCTATTTCTTGGAGCAATTTGAGTTACTTTTCTTGAAAAATAAATTTTGAAGAATTATCTTACTTGGAGAATATTGCTAAAAGTTTTAGAATTCATTTTGCTATCTTCTTTAGCAAGGTGAATCATATGCACACTTAATGTCAAATTGTCATCATGATATAAAAGTTATATTTTTACTGAAAATCATATTTTTCAATTTTGTATCATTTTAGATATTGTGTCAGACTACTATGTAATTAGCCAACTCCTTGCAAATAATTGTGAATTTTTCAAGTATTGATTATCAGCTAAATTACCAAATCCAGAGAGTTCTGAGGAAGACAATTTCAATTTCATGTATAAAAAGAAAAAAGTCACATTTAGAAGAGACTGCATTCTAGTCTCATGAGCAAAAGAATGTAAGAAACAAATGTTCTGTGAACAATGTGAATTCTAATAAAATTAAATGAGGTTCAGAAATATAAAAACAAGTTCTGATCTCCTTATAGCTAAAGCAATAATAGGGCTGCAGATAAGAAAAATATATTTTTTTAAAACAGAAAAGGGAATAAACTCACCCTACTTCCAGAACTTTACATAACCTAAACACATAGAATAGTCATATCAGATGGGAGCTATGTGGAAGGATTCTTTTTGATAAACTAAGTCCAAGAGAAATTTGCATAGTGCTTTATCAAGAAGATAGGGGTTATACAGTGTATAGTACTGTCATGAATCAATACAGTACTATGACTTTGACCTGGATATATTTGGGACTCTACTTCTTGCCCTTGATGTCAGTCAAGCTATTTTACTCTCCCTGGCGTTTTGTGTCTTAACATAAAAAAAGAACATGAATACTTACATCATGGATTAGTTTTAAGGATTAAATAAAATTTTCTCTGTGAATCATTTAGCATAATGCCTGATACATAGAAAAGTCAACAGAAGACTGTGGTAAAAATGTTTCATTTAGGAATCACGGTATTTGAGTAAGTTTTCTGTATGAAAAGGCATTCAGTGTAATTTTAGTTTCAGCATAATTGTCTTCTTAATTTTATTGTAATTTAAACATATTTTACCATACTTTGAAATTAAATAATCTTCTTAAGTTTACTGTTTTTGACTAGCAAGCATCCTATTTGTGCTATATTCAAAAGAACTCATGGTATTTTCTTTTTCCTCTGAATATCTGTGTTACCATATGAGACTTAATTTTTCATCACTTTGTGGTTGTTGTCTTCAGCAGAGTCTAAATGTAATTTAGGTACTGCATCACGTCAATATTTATAGAGTATATTGCATTTTATGGTCTCATAATGAAATGCAAGCATATGAAATCTAATAAATTTAATTTGGAAGAAAAACACACAGGCACAGATACACAATGCTGCTTTATACAGTCCCAAGGAAATGTTTCCTACTTGCAAACTAGCAACTGAGCACTGGTGACAGTCAAAATAGCATGAGACTATTAATAATCTTTTTTGTCACAAATGGAAAAATAATGAATTCAGGGTCATGAATAATTAAGCTACATCTAGATTACTAATGATGGGCTAATATTGCTAAATAATTTCCCTGAATACAAATAGACATGATGGACACATGCACAGCTTTCAGCCCACTTGAAATTCCAAGTATCTTATATATGAGGGGCAACCCCCCAAAAGCAGAATTATCATCTGGAGGGTGGGACCCTTGTAGTACAGGCTTCCCTGAACAGATAAGTGTTCTAGGAACCCATCTGTATCAGTGTACCAGCTGGTGCTGCTATGAGAGGCTGTGTTCAGGTTCGGTGAATTTTTCTTTGAAGTGTCCTTCAATGCATTTGCCCATTTCATGATTGGTGATTTATGAGTGTTCAGCAGTTTTTAACCAAAAATGGCATGACCCTCATGTCCCACCCTGCCTATTCTCCCGATCTGGACCCAAGAAACTTCTTTTCTTTCTCCAGATGAGAAAAGTCCTTAAAGGGAAATGTTTTGCCAATGTGGAAGAGGTGAAATAAAAAACGGCAGAAGCACTAAGAAGCATCAAAATTGATGAGTTCAGAACTATTTTGAACAGTGGAAAACACATCTTGATAGGTGTATTGCATCAAATGGAGAGTACTTGGAAGGTGACTGAAGTTTACACATGTAAGAATAAATACACTATTTTTTTAATAAATAAATTCCAAGTTTTACCCCGCCCCACCTCATACATCTATTCTGAGTTTCAAGATCCACCATTGGCAGATGTGCAAAACCGCCAGAGAACATAAAAATATGGCCAGCCATTTTCTTCATTTATGAATATTTGTAGTCAGACCCTTAGTGACCAGCTACCGCTGTTATTAGCAGAGTCTATTGGTTTGGGTAGACCTGACTGATCCTCAGACAATGAGCTAATTTTGCCTTCAGTGTAATCATGTTATCCTTGAAGATAAAAACTACTCTGGAATAATGGTTTACAGAATTCTTTTACAAACAATATATTATTGTTGTTTTAAGTAATACTGTAAATGTAGAGGGCAAAAACTTTGTTATTTCTAGTTTAACATTAAAGAAGCAAGAGCTCAATAAGTGGCATAAAATAACTCAGTTTCCTCCACAAGCAAATAATAAATTTGGAATATATGCCGAGGCCTTCTGAGTCATTCCAAGTTTATTTCCTCTGTACTACTGCTCTTGCCTTTATCACAGTTAAGAAACATTAGACAACTTTGTTAGGTGATGTCAGAAAGCACATCACAAATTTTCTACTGTTATATCTCCATTGTATTTCAGTTCTGCTGTCATAGATCTTTTTTATGGGGCAAGAACAGATAACAGATTTGTAATGAGAACATATCTTAATACAAAGAAGTTGTTAAAAACATCCCAGTCTGAATGTGACAGCTCTGGTACCATCCCTGCTCCTTCAGATTATAATAGATGACACACTTCTTTGTTGAGCTGTGATATTAGAAAAATCTCAACGCCACAAAACACTAGTTAACTGCTTCACAAACAAATTTTGAATTTTTTGGCCCAATTACTTTTAGAGATTTCTGTTAATAAGCTATTTAACATTTTGATGCTAAAGTTTAGTGGAAACTTTCAGCTCATTTTTCCTCCAATGAATCACAATTGTGTTTGTTAGAGATTTCTCCTTTTAAATAAATCCTTCTTGGTTCATGGATATACAGAAAAACATGAGTTATTGATATGCCTTTTTCCTTTCATAAATAAAATAGAAAACAAAGAGAAAAAATGAAAGTCCCTTTAACCTTGTGTCTCAATCTTAGAAGTTGTTTACTTCCTAAACTGCTTCCTAGGCACCTGACTTAAAGAGGAACACTGATGATATCCAAGCACAGCAACCTTTCCCCAGGAAAGCTAGGTGCATGCATACCCACCTACATGACCAAAAGATACTCCCCATCAGACAGGCCCACAGCAGCAACAAAGAGTCTTCTTACTAAAGAATAAAATCACCCTTGGCAGGGTAGCTCAGTTGGTTAGAGCATTGTCCCAATGTGCCAAGGTTGTGGGTTTGATCCCTGGTCAAGACAAATACAAGAATCAACCAATGAATGAATAAATAAGTAGAAATAACAAATCTCTCTCTCTCTTGCTCTCGCTCTCGCTCTCTCCCACGCGTGCGCACGTGCACGCATTTAAAATCAAGAAATATTAAAAAAAAAAGAATAAAAGCAATCTACCCAGATTCTTAAATTTCATTAAATCCTTCCCTACCTAAAGCTCCAGTCTTATGTGATATCTGAATTTAAGGAAAGAAAAGGTAAGGTTGAACACTAACAAATATTAAGAACACATAAATGATTTTTCCCACCACTTTTCAAAAATGTTATTTTAATTATTTCTAATTTCATTCTGTATTTATATTGGTTCTACACATGCTAGCTCTATTAGCCCCATTCTGTGTTTTTATATATAACATCTTCTCTTATAATTTATGACTATTTTCAGATCCCCAGCAGAACATAGAATCCACAATGATATTACTTTACAGTGAAAAATATAAAAGCATGCAGAATACTGTTAATTAAAAAATATTTTTCTTAACCTTCATAGAAGAATGATCATGAGAACAGATATTATTTCAATTCCAAAGATAAGCAAAAACATCCCCTACATCTATATGTTGCATACTACTGGATAGGGCCTGATGTAAGTGTTCTCCAAATATTGATTAATTTATTTTTACACCATCCCTTCTAGATAGTCACCATTATTATTTCAGTTGGATAGAGAGGAAACAAAGGTGCAGAGAGGCTAAATAAGTTGCTGAAGTTAATCTAAATAACAAGCAGTAGAATGAGATCAAACTCAGGAAATCTATCTCAGGGCTGTACTCTAACTCCTGATACTACATTCTAATAAAAAAAAAAAAATCTATTTAGAATTTAGCAACATTCAGGCTGAAGGATTTTTCAAAGATCTGAGGAAGTACATTATAATAGTATCTATCACTGTCTTTCTGATTTATTCTATAGATTTAATTCTACCTCCATCAAAATTTAGCAAACTTCATTAAAGAAACTGGCAAATTGATTTCAAAATTCATCTGAATCTACAAAGGAAATAGAGCAGGCAAAATAATTTTGTAAAAAAAAAAAGTTGAAGGACCTTAATTCAAAGTTTATTATAATGCTTCTATAATGAAGACTCTGTGGTATTTGTGAGGATTTTCAACAAATATACAAAGGAAATTAAGTGTATGAAAGATAGTCTATTCAACAAATAATATTGAAGCAGCTAGGCATCTGTATGGAGAATGATTACCCTATTCCTTACCTCACACCATATAAAATATTAACTTCAATTTTATCATGAACCTAAATAAAAGCCAAATTTGTAAAACATCTTCATGGTCTTGGAGTGGGCAAAAATATCCTAATAGGATACAGTGAGCACTGACAATGAAATAAAATTAATAACTTGAAAGCCCTTCATCATATATAATTTATAAATATGTTATATGTTTACATGTATGATATTAGGATTCATCAGAATTTAAAAAAATTCTGTCTTTTGTAAGGTTTATTCAAGAAAAATACAATCCACAGACTGGAAAAGTGTTATTTATATATATATTATTATACATTATTAAATAATATATGCAATACATTATATATGACAAAGGACTTAATCTGGCATGTTTAGAATATATGTACAAAAATATCTAAATAAGTAATAAGAATGTAAAATCTTAAATACAGGAAAGACCCCTGTATAGGCACTTTCCAAAACTAAATATAAAAGTAGCCATATAAATCTGAAAATTGCTCAACATTATTATTCACTATGAGAATACAAATTTAAACAACTATGTAGCTATTATAATGAATAAAATTAAAACAAACTACAATATCAACATTAGCAAGGATGTGAAACAACTAGAACTCTCAAATATTGCTGCTGGTAATATAAAGTGATACAACTACTGTGGAAAACAGCTGGATTTTTTTTTTTTTTAAACACAGTTGCCATACAACCTAGCCAGTCTAGTCCAGGTTTTTGAGTGGACTGGGTAGAGCACTGAAGACATGGGTTTGCAGAGAGACTTTAACAAGGATTTTCACAGCAGCTTTATTCTTAGTTCAGAACGGGAAACAGAGCAAATGTCTATCAGTAAGTGAATGGATAAACAATTTCTGGTACAGCTACAGAATGAGATACTGTTTGGTAACATAAAATAACAAATACCAATGCATGTAACAATGTGATTAAATCTCAAAAACATTGTGTTGAGCAAAAGAATCTGGATATATTAGAATAAAACAGTGTCATTCCAATATACCAAATTTTAGGACATGCTAAACCAATTTATGGTGACAGTACATCGGTGGTCCCCAGGGGCCAGAGTCAGGCTGAGTTGAATGACAACAGTCAGGGGCACATGTGGATACAATTATTCTGTGCCTTGATTATGATTGTGGTTATATGGGTAATTACAATAGTCAATAAAAAATCATTTTTTCTTTCTCTTTGTCTCTCAACTGGACTTTATATTTACAACGAGTGCATATATTATATCAAATCACCTCTCACTAAAAGGTAACTAAAACTACAGTGAAGAACTATGGAAATACGAAGTGAAACACAACGAAGGGTCAACGAAGAAGGAGCTTCCAATCTAAATTAGAAAGTTTTTACAAGATGACTTTAAACATTCCATTTATTTTGATGCGTGTAATCGGACAGAGATCCGCCCCGTTTCCGTACAGTCGACACCTGCGGTGGGATAGCACGGATGGAAACTGCGCTAACGGTGCCACTACAATACCTTTTCCTTCAGTTAATCTCCAGCATCACTTCAGATTAATTTGAAAAAGCAATTAACTGAAGCAACCTCTCTCTTTCTCACCGATGAGAGTTTAGCTAAACTAGTCCACAATATCACTGCCCTGGCATCTACTTTGTGTGGCAAGGCAGCCTGTAGGAGCCTTTAATTTACACTGGCCCTGTCTGCAAGTGCACGCCCTGAACAAGTGCCCACATAGTCAAAACTAAATGTCAATTCCTGATATGAGCACCCTAACCTCCCTTATGATAAACAGACTCTCCTGCCTCCCAGCTCCTTCATCTTGTGTGCCCCTTCGATAAGACCCTCAAACAGCTTATCAAAATCCCACCCTTTTTTATCTGAATTGACCAATTCAGCTTTGTCCTATTTACCCCAAAGCACTCCACCTGCAGAGCTTCATGAAAGCATGGGCCCAAGTCCTGCTGCATGCCCTTTGCCCACACCACATCTTTCTGATCTCCGCATGTGGCCCCTCAAGGCATGCCCTGGAACTCCTCTAGGTCGTCTGAGTAACAAGTTTCTCCATTTCATTCTCCATTTGGGTCTCTTGCTGAACTGTTGCTTACTGTGCAAGAGGACACTCCAGAGCCCTACTTAAAAAAAAAAAAATCACAATATTTACAAAAACTCACACACACAAACACATACACACAACATATACCTCCAGATGCTGAATGAATTAGTTTATAAATAGAAAAGAAAAGAAACAAAGAATATTAGTAACTAAACAATGTGAAGGAATTCCTCTGATATCAAGATTATGAGAAAGAATACTGACAAGCCTACCTCCCACTCTGTATATTCATTAAGTTAACTATTGGATAAGAAAAACTGGCTCTGATAGTTGTTCCCTTACAGATAGTAAATGCTGATCATCTCAAGGAACAGTAAGCAAATACTGAAAGTCTTGTTGGGTTATTGAAAGCCTACATTTTTTTCTTCAAATATCTATGTATTTTGTATAATTGTTTACATCTGAGTTGGACTAATAATTTAACCAGAGCAAGAAAATTTCAGCCAAATCATTTCTCCTAAGCTAGGGATGACAGGTCACTGTTGCTTCTTCCTTCTAGAAGAAAAGACACTGGATTCACAAAAAGAGAAAGTAAAAGGTACCTATAATTGCACTTAGTTCAGCCTAATAATCTTTCTTTTTTTTCTTTTCTAATAACTTTTATTCTTCAATTACAGGTGGCAATATAATATTAATTTCAGGTGTACATTCCAGTGATTAAACACTATATAACATAGTAATCATTTCAATAAATCTCATACCCATCTCACACCATACATAGTTATTAGAATATTATCAACTATATTCCCTATGCTATACTTTACACCCCCATAACTATTCTGTAACAACCAATTTGTACTTCGTAATCTCTTTACCTTTTTCACTCATTCCTCCAACCCCCCTTTCATCTGGCAACTGTCAAAATGTTCTCTGTATCTATGGGTTTATTTCTGTGCCGCTTATTTATTTTGTTTTTTTTTTTTAGATTTTATTGTTGATAGATATGCATTTATTGCCATTTGTTTTTCACACTTTTGATCTTCTTAAAGAAGACCCTTTAATATTTCATCTAATACTGGTCTGATGGTGATGAATTCCTTTAGCTTTTTCTTGTGTGGGAAGTTCTTTATCAATCCTTCAATTCTAAATGATAGCTTTGCCGTGTAATCTTGGTTCTAGGCCCTGGCTTTTCGTTACTTTGAGTATTTCTTGCCAATCCCTTC
Source organism: Tonatia bakeri (assembly GCA_004024845.1). NCBI lineage: Eukaryota > Metazoa > Chordata > Mammalia > Chiroptera > Phyllostomidae > Tonatia > Tonatia bakeri. The sequence continues at coordinate 148,158 of PVIA01003702.1, read as the reverse complement.
TGGCCTGCACAGTTTCTGTTGAAAAATCAACTGACAGTCTTATAGGAGCTCCCTTGTAGGTAAATAACTGCTATTCTCTTGCTGCCTTTAAGGTTCTCTCTTTGTTTTTAATCTTTTGCATTTTAATTTTGATGTGTCTTGGTGTGGGCCTCTTTGGGATCATCTTGTTTAGGACTCTCTGCACTTCTGGGACTTATATGTCTATTTTCTTCACCAGGTTAGGAAAGTTTTCTGTCATAATTTTTTCAAATAGTTTTTTAAGTAATTTTTATTGATTATGCTACTATAGGTGTCCCAATTTTTTCCTCCCCTTTATCACTCTCCACCCTGCACTCCCCAACCTCCTGCATCTCCCCCTTAGTTCATGTCTATGGGTTGTACATATAAGGTCTTTGACTTCTCCATTTCCTATACTATTCTTAACCTCCCCTGTCTACTTTGTGCCTACCATTTATGCTTTTTATTGTTTGTACCCTTTTCACCTATTCTCCCCCACCCCCACCCCAGTGATAGCCCTCCATGTGATTTCCATTACTAAGATTCTGTTTCTGTTTTAGTTGTTTCCTTAGTTTTAGTTTTTGTTTATTAGGTTCAGTTTTTGATAGTTGTGAGTTTGTTGTTATTTTATTGCTCATAGTTTTTGATGTACTTCTTTTTCTTACATAAGTTTCTTTAATTTTTGATATAACAAGAGTTTGATGATGATGACAACACCCCTTTAACTTGACCTTACCTGGTAAGCACTTTATCTTCCCTTCCATTCTAAATGATAATTTGGCTGGATAGAACAATCTATGTTGTAGGTCCTTGCTTTTTATCACTTTGAATACTTTTTGCCAGTCCCTTCTAAACTACAGTGTTTCTTCTGAGACATCAGCTGACTGTTTTATAGGAACTCCTTTGTATGCAACTTTCTCCTTTCCTCTTGCTGCTTTTAAGACTCTCTCCTTATTTTTAATCTTGGATAACTTAATTATGATGTGCCTTGGTGTGTTCCTCCTTGGGTCCAATTTATTTGGGACTCTGGGATTCCTGGACTTCCTAGAAGTCTATTTCCTTTGACAGATTGGCAGAGTTTTCCTTCATTTTTTCAAAAAGTTTTTGATTTCTTGCTCTCCACCTTCTTCTTCTGGCACCCCTATGACTCAGCGGTTGAAATGTTTAAAGTTGATCCAGAGTTTCCTCAGCCTCTGCTCACTTTTTGCATTCTTGTTTCTTCATTTTGTTCCAGTTTTATGTTTATTCTTCCTTTTGTTCCAAATCATTGATTTGAGTCCCAATTTCCTTCCTTTCAATGTTGAGTCTCCTGTATATTTTCCTTTATTTCACTTTATATAGCCTTTGTTTTTTTCATTCATTTTGCAACCAAACTCAATAATTTCTGTGAGCATCCTGATTAACAGTGTTTTGAACTCTGCATCTGCTAGGTTGTCTATCTCCTTGTTGCTTAGTTCTTTTTCTGGAGTTTTGATCTGTTCTTTCATTTGGGCCATATTTTTTGTCTCATCCTACTTGTCACATTAAAAGGGGCAGAGCCTTAGGTATTGGCCAGGGAAGAGCAACCCACAATGCTTTGTTGTTGTGCTCCATGTGGGGGAGGGGCCTGAGAGGGAACAATGCCTCTTGCTCAGCTCTTGATTCACCTTTCAGTCACTTCCCCCACTACCCACAAGTAAACTGGGCTCCTCTGGTGCTTATTCGCAGGTGGGTGGGTTTTTGTACATTGTAGGAACCTGTGGGCCTCCCCAGTAGACTCTCTGGGGAGAGACTGGGAGTTTCTCCCGCCAAACAACCCCCACAAGTTTTTACAGTCAGAGTTTCTGAGGCTTTCTTTTTCTACACTGAAACCCTGGGTTGCATGGTCTGTCTTGCTCCCCAGTTGCTCCTCCCAGCTTATCAGCACACTAATGTGGGACCACCTGGTGGGAGGTGCCAGTTGCCTCCTTGCCTGTCTGGTCTGTTGCCTTGCTGTGTTGTTGGGAACTTCCCTGCCTGGATTCAGAAGCTGTAACCCCCACCAAGGCTAAGGCTGAGGGAACGACCTTGGAACCATAAGCCAGCAAGGAGACAAAAGCTTATCTCCCTGGTAGGAGCACCGCTTCTGCTCCTTTTTACTTCACCCTGCCTGAACCCCAATGCTTGATCAGTTAGCCAATGATGGGTAAGATTCCCCAAGTGTGGAACGACCTAAGACAGGCATGATTATGTGGGAGGCCCTCAAGGAGGGACTTTGGGGGCTACAGCAAAAGGGGGTGATAGACCCTCACCCCCCGGCTTTGACAAAGCCTGAGTGCTCATTCCATCTGTGAGAAAATCTGCTTATCTCTTGGTTGCCTTAGTTCCCCTTGCTCCACCTAAGCCTGAAACAATGACAGGGTGGTGCAGCCCTGTACTAGAAAGGGCGGGTTCCCCGGGTGAGTAGGCCTAAGAAAGAATATGTAAAATCCTGTGAAACCTGCTTTGTTTAGAATGCTCTCGGTTGAATGAGAAGGGTCCAAGGAGGAAGTAAGTTTGTTCCTCAAAGTTTTACAGCAATTTGACTCTGACTCAAAGTAGGCTCTCAGAGTTCCTTGTTATTTGATCCTTACTTCCCTGCAATGAGTAATGAGCTTTGCCTGAATTCTTGTACAAATGAACCCAATAAAAAGCCTGCTGGGACAGGAGAACGTGCGACCTCCCCTAGAGAGGGTGGCCAAAGTGCTTTCCACTTGGAGAGTGGCCACGCTGATCCTACTTCTCCACAGAAAATTGCCTGTTTCTGTGCATGTTCATTTCTCATGTGTCGACGAGCCATCTGCAGCATTCTGTGGTCACTGCCGGTTGGTGATCGCGCATCACTGTGTGTGTGTTCTCTCTGCCCCAGATGCCCATCTCTGCCCCTCCTACCAGTCTGAATGGACATTTCTTTACTCCTTGGTTGTCATACTTCCATGCAGTTTGATTTTCTGGCAGTTCTGTGTTGTTGTTGTTTTTTTAATTTGTTGTTACTTTTCCTTTGGTTATGTGAAGAGGCAAAGTGTATCTACCTACATCTCCACCTTGGCCAGAAGTCCTCCAGCCAAATAACTTCTCAAGAAAGAACACCAGTACCCAGAGCAAGAGAAAAAAAATCAAGAAGATTGTATTTGATAGAAGTGATGCAATCTGATAGAAGTAATGCAATTTAACTAATGGCTTATAGTATTAATAGAACTTATGTCAGAATCCAAACCTACTGAGTCCCAATTTAGTATTTTTTAACCATACCTTGAAATAATGGTTACTAGGAAGATGTTACATTTGTTTATCATCTAGAATAACCAACACTTCAATTGTATTACTCTATTTGCTACAACACTCACACCGAAGACTTCCTTGCACATATTGCCATCATATAATTAATTCTCTGAATATTCCTATTCACATTATATTCCCATTAATAAAATCTGGTGGACAATGGCCTTACTTCATGTATTTTACAATTTACATCTTTAAGGATCTCCGCAGTAACATAGTGGTCTATGAAATAATTATACACATGGGAATTTTGTAATTCTCAATGTCAGTTGTTTAGGTTCAGTCAATCTAATGTTGAATGTGGAACACAATTTTAAAGTGTCGTAAAAATATTAAAGAAGAGATTTGTTACCTCCTCAGTTCATACATCATTATATTTAATTACTTGAACCACATTCATTGTAGATATCAGGAAGGTAAGACCCTACAACCATAAGTTACATTCCCAGCATTGTTTATTTAGAGAGCAGCCTGTGTATTCTGGGTCATTGGTTGTACTGACTACACCAAGAGCTTTCTACCTTATACAAGTTGTTATCACCTCTGTAATATATAGTGTAAATGTGAATTAAAAGAACTCTAATTTGCCCTGGCTGGTGTGGCTCAGTGGATTGAGTGCCAGCCTGAGAACCAAAGGGTTACCGGTTTGATTCCCAGTCAGGGCACATGCCTGGATTGTGGGCCAGGTCCCCGTTATGGGGCATATGAGAGGCAACCACACATTGATGTTTCTTTCCCTCTCTTTCTCCCTCCCTTCTCCTCTCTCTAAAAATAAATAAGTAAAATAAAAAAGAACCCTAACTTGTATCTGTTATTATTTCTTACCTGTTCTTGAAGAAAAGGGAATATTTCCATCAGTAAATTGAAAAGGAAACATCATTCACTAGTGATAGAGACATGAAAATTATGAAACTCCTCCACTCATTTAGCACAGAAAATAAACACTTTAAAATTGTCTACTATTTCATATATATATATATAATTTATGCTTGGATGAGTTTTGAATTAATGATAAATTTTGTGAGAAAAATGTCTCTGACATTCATAATGGGCTGTCTTTGTATCAATTTCAGTATCTGTTTTATGTCAGTAACAAGCTAAGAAATTAAAGATTTCCCATAGCATTTTTCTTTATCTAAGCATTTTATGTTGAAAAAGAGCAGGAGCTTCTATATTTCCTTAAGGGTGGAATTGAATACTTTGCTACATTGCAGGCACAACTTGATTAATTCTGGTCAAACTGATAACTCCATTTTTTATATTATAACTAATCTTATAATGTTGTTATAATTAAATATATATAATATTATAACAACATATTTAAGTTTGCATCTCCATCAGTATAAATTTTATCTTCTTAAAGGTAAAAATCATTCTTCATGATCTTTATATAACCAATGTCCTGTACATATAAAATATTCCAGTAGTATTTTCTTCCAAATCTATGGGTATACATTTGGGTAACTGCAAAACAAATTGCCTCACAAAATTGAGTCAAATCCCACTACATTTTAGTGGCTTACTATGCAGCCCAAACTACGTGAACTATTTCTGTCTTCCCCAACTAATCACAAGTTCAATTAGGCAGAAACTTTACCTGCTTTACCTGTCTTGTTCTTATTGTATGTCAAGCACCCGGAGCGTGTATGTATGTATGTATATGTGTATATATATATATATATATAAAATGAATGGATAGTGAATTATAGAATGAATTATATTATTCTGCATTTGATCTTAGCCAAAGGCTATGAGACAATTATTATTTTGGATTCTTAATATTCTCATCTGTCACAGTGAGATCAATATTCATGTGCTTAATGTCTTACTGTCCTTACATTTTTGTTCTTAATTATATTCGGGAAGGTTCTCTGGGAAAATGATGTGGCTTTTCACAAGAAGCATAGCCTCCATGTTAGTTTTCTCAGGTTCCTACTTCCATTACTCTGCAGGATGAAGTAGGGACAGCAAGTGCACTACAGATGGAAGCTCCTCTCTTCTGCTGAATGAAAATAAGAATACTTTCTTCCAAAAGAAAAATGAAGGTTTACATGGGATAATATATGAGTTAAAGAATAGTACATTTAATTGTTTACATATATTAAGATAAAAGAGTCATCATTTGTGTAATATTAGAATAGCAATGTCCTCAAGGGAGAGACAGATTTCAGTAAGAGCAAGATGGTGAAAGCAATTCTCTAAAAGTAATGAGATATAAAGAGTTTTGATAGTAGATCATGATTTTTGAAGGAAGAGGAGAAGGCCTGGAAGACAGAATAGAAGGTGCAGGAGAACCACAGGCTTCTTTGAGTGACAGACACAGCAGGGACAAAGCCTCGCTGAAACTGGGCCTGCAGCTCCTTCTTCATCCTGGCCAGTACTGACGTGCAGGCAGGAGGTGGGTGTGGGAGTCAAAGGCAATTGGCTTTTTGATGCCCCCATCTCTCTGGTTTTTGTTCATGGACATTTCTCCTCTACATGCCATTTTGTAGCTGTCTCCACTTCATTTAAAAATATTTTTTTCCTGTTCATTCTTCTAAACCTAGCTCAGGTACGAGAGCCTCTAGGAAAACTTTCCTCAACAGATCCAGACTTACACAGTTTGGACTGTGTCGTTTTTATCCGCTTCAACAACATAAATTATAGTTCGTAGCTACATATTTCTGTCTTTCCCATTAAGTTGTTATCCACTGAACATGCTTTAAAACTATGTTCTATCTGCACATCAACAATACCAGGCACATAATAAACAACTCTTTGAATGAAAAAAAAAACGGTTTTTAGTAATCTTAATTTAAAAAGGACAATTGGATTTTTAATAAAACTAGTATAGCTGCATAAGAATCTCTCTGTTTAGGTAGGTTTTAAACTAACCAGCATAAATACTCAAAAACAGAGGCGATCTAAGAAAGAGTCATGGCCTGTAGAAATAATGTAAGAAAAATTAAATGTCATTATGAAATGAGGTTTGCACAAAGTATCAAGTTACAAATAGTTTACAGGCTTTATTTTTCAAACCAAAGGTACAATAAGTAATAGTTAATCTTAAAGCTTAATGCAGTGTTAAAGGAAAATTATTTCTTGTGTCTTCTGTCTTAGACAAAGAGAGAGAGAGAGAGAGAGAGAGAGAAGAAGGGAGAATGATGACCTTTAAACTAAACAAATAAATGAAGGATCAAATAAAGGCAATTTGAGCTCAAGAACAATGGAGATACAATATGATAGCATTGAATAATAACATAGGCCAACACACGTAGTCTAAACTTTCGGTGTTCAAGGATACTGATTTGCACTTACAAAATCATTTATATGAATACAGTGGTCTACTATTACCCGCATGCTCTACTCTATTCATCAAAGTAGTAGGTCATTACCTGAACCTTATTCCACTAATTGTTAAAATATTTTCTGAGGAATGTGTTCTTATTTCTATGCTACAGATGAAAGTAGCAGCCATGCCTCACTTGCCTTAAAACCTGCATGAGCTAAAAAGCCGATCCAAGACTTTTCTATTCCAAATTATGAGCCCTTCCTATAAGACAGGAAAACCTACAAATGCATACTTGAAACACATTTGAGAAAGAATAACTCTTTGAAAAATAAAACAATGCAAGTGGCACAAATATACTAGAGTCAGTCAGTGTCCTCCTATTCAAAAGGAGAGTTACATAATTAAAATAAAAAAAAAATAAAGCTGGTAAGTTTGATGCCTAAATCTCAGTTGGTCCCAAAAAGCATTGGTGAATAATTAATCTGATGGCATTAGAATACAATGTTAGAGCAAAGTTATATAGTGTTGGTTTATTTAATTCAAACCCTCTAAAGAGTATTCAATTTTATTATTGTACTTTATAGAGGTTTTTTTGTTTTGTTTGTTTTGTTTTTGCTTGGGGTGGGGCAGTGTCACAGGTATAATGAATATGAAAAAGGCATGGCATTTAATTGCTTCCCTCAATATACCTTGGTGGATAATATGAATCCAGTTAAACCATTGGGCCTAGGGAGCATTGAGTAATGAAGCAAGAACAATGTACCTGAAGTAGTCCTAGAATATGCTCCAAGGATCAATCCTTGTACACAAACTGTAAGTCCGAAACACATTGGAGAAAAAAATGTATCCCAATATTCAACTAAACAATTTATAGAAACCACCTGCCTAATAAAATACTGCTTTCTGGAAGAGGTAAAACTGATTTTCACATGACTTTGACAGGATTGATTGATCTCTTGCAATTAGTAGTATTTGAGCAAACTTAAGTGACTGAGAAAATCGCCTAAATGGTAGTAAGTTGAGCATAGCTGCATTTTCAAGCACACTGTTATACTTCCGCTTGTAGCATAATAAAATAATAAAAAAAATGATTTCCATTATTTTTAAAATGGAAAACAACGAATGTAAGGGGAATAGAGGGAAAACCAACAGATACCAACCTTCCACATTTTTCAGTATGACATATTCTTGATACGGGCACAGCCGCTGCTGCAGGCGAAGCTTATTTGCAAATACAAGTCAACTCATTTTTCCCCACAAACAGTGCTTTCATTAATTTTATGCTGTTTTATGAATAAACCACATAGTACTAGATCTTCTGGAACTTCAAAGAGAGAAAACTGGTCTTCTTAAGTATATTACCAATGACAGCGAAGTACACTGAGCATATTCTTTGTGAATATAGGATTTTCCTTATTTCTTTATAAAAAAGGTGTAAAGATTAGATTTGTCACAATCACTGTAAATTATATAAAATTACTTACAGCATAGTTTTTATCACAATAAGAAATTTGGGGGATGTGGCAAAATTGACCATTTTTAATTCAATAAAAGATACTATATCTACTCACATAATATCTCTGTATGGCCTTTAAAATATTTTAAAGGTAAGAATATATGGGTATTGAAGGCAGAAATGTCAGGTTCAAATTCCCTATTATTTCACAATTGTGTGACTTCTGACAAGTTACATAATAATTTTAGTCCTATTTTGTAACAGAGACAAAAGGAAGGAATAAACTTATACATATTGACAGATTTTTAGTATTGCTTTTGGATATTTAAGAGGTTGCCATTTATCTGTTGGGGTTTTTTTTAAGTGTAATATGAAATCATTTGTTGAGAATAACATGGAACAAGATGATTTATTGGGTGTTTGATGATAGTTAATGGAGATTAAAATACTTTTGGGAAGTGGAAATTAAACTTCCAAAGAAACAGAATTGCTCAGAGGCACTAAAGACCTAGTTGAGTTGATTGACAACTTATAGTTGTAAATATCTTCAATTAAAAAATACATGTTCCCTTCAGAAACATTCTGTGCCCTGAGACAATGCAGATAGTTAGGTTACCCAGCATGTGGGGTTTCTTAGTGGGATATAGTGAAAAGACAAAGGACAAGTGGGTTAAGAAGTTTGACAAGTGACTGACATGACAGAGTATATCAGTACTGTGAACACAACAGAAGAAGTTAAAAGTGATTGTGGAGAGCAAGAACAATAAAATGGCAGTGATCCAAACAAAATAGCATAATATAAAATATATAAAACAAAGCAGAGTCACTCATGTCAACCAAGATGGCTGCCAGTCAGCCATGGCACTTTGGTTCAAGAGGCAAACTACCTAAGTCATAAGGAGATACCCCCTAAGATATCTGCACATGTGATCAGAATAGCCATGTCTGCTGAGTGGGTCCACCCATAGATAGGCTCCTGGGGAAATTCTCCACTTGCTATCAGGGGTGCCAAGACATCTATCAAGAGACCCAGAAGGGTGGAGTACACCACTTTCCAAGTAAACTGAGGCTGGTTCCAGACCACTGCTGAGACAGCTAAACTCCACACACCAGAGTGCAGCTCCAAGCCATGTTGATATCCCTTGACATTGGCTGCCAGAAGCTCTGCCCTGCTGGACTGAGGACTTTGTCCTGCTGCCCACCTGGCTCTGGATATCGTTCCATGCAAGACACTGACAACTCCCTTGCCCACTGTGCTGTCTCCTGGACCTGCAGACTGAGACTCACTCTGAGACTCCAGTTCATTATTCCCCACTAATTACTCTGCGTGTGCATGTTATATTCCTTTTAGATTATTACAGTATGAATAGGATATAAATGTATGTTGATGTTCTATTTTGAGTGAACCTGCATTCAATAAAAGCTGAGTGAATAGCATAGTTACCTTTCATGACTCTTGTCTATTCCTTGATGCTGGGTTTCTCAGTAGGCAGCTAGCTGAGCAGTTGCCTAGCTGACTTACAGGAAAGACTATATTACAAACATACACTTGTGACAGTTATCCATGTGAAATTTTGTACAGTTATAATGGGCATAGGTTCAGCAAGAAATTTATAAAACAATAGGACACACCCTGACCAATGTGGCTCAGTTGTTTGGGCATCATCCACAAAGTGGAAAGTCACTGGTTCCATTCTCTGTCAGGGCTCATACCTGAGCTGCAGGTTGGTCTCCAGTTGGAGTTCATATGAGAGGCAACCAATCAATGTTTCTCTACTTCTCTTTTTCTCTCCCTTCCTTTCTTTCTAAAACTAAAATACATAAAATCTTAAAAAAGAAAAGAAAATATGTGAGAAGCCTGCAGAAAAATGGTCCTCAGTTACAAAATAATCCAAGAAAGAGAAAGGATAATCAAGAACAAAGAATCCAACTGCAGACTAATAAGAGACTGAGTCACAGTAGCAGGTAGCAATTGATCCCAAGTGACATGGCTATTCAAATAAGGATAAGCTCTAGAAATGATCATCACTTTAAAAACACATTATGATATATGCATATTATTAAAAAAAATCTTGGGCATTCTATGTAGTGATCAAGCATAGGTTTGAGGTCAAACTGTCTATTTCAATGGCTCTGACACTTTTCAGCTTTAAAAACTTCAGGAAATTGCATATGTTCTCTTAGCTTCAGATTCTTCATCTCCAAAAGTGGAGGGGAGTGTATAGGCAGCAGCTATTTCCTCAAGGTGAAATTACTAGTTAATGAGTAAGTGTCTGAACCTAGATTTTCTAAATGCAAATTCATTGTTCTTTCTGCTCTATCACCAATATAACCTACGGTTAAACAACTAAAAAGGGCTATGAAGGATTTACAGTTCATATGCTGGGTTTGGGAAATTCAGAGAAGATTTATGTTAGTGCTTATCTCTACCAGCTGTCTGTAAATCACAAGGCTAAACACAGGCAACAGTTTGCTTGGATTTTCCATTTTGGTTCCTTTAAACATATTGCAAGAAGTTTCTGCACCTTGGTTTAAAGCGGTTGAGTTGGTGGCAAAGACTAACTGTTCTCTGCAAAGAGTCTAAACAAGTACTAAGCATTTCTTCAGTTTTCAATCAACTGTGATGATACATGTTTAAAATATAGCTAAAGCAACAGCAAGACTAGAAAGATGGTAGAATGCAAACTTAGAGACAGGGAGAGCTACTTTGCCTCCACAAAGGAAGCAGATGGAGAATGATATAACTTGGAAAAATTAGAGCCAGGCACAGAGGATATCAGAGCCAGCCTAATAACTGTGCCAGTGAAGAACACAGGCAACTTGCTAAGCTCTCCTGGTGCAACAGCAAGAAATCAGACAAGCCATGGGTGACAAAATACTGTCTGGATGTTTAGACTACATAGACAGAGAGGAACATTGAGAACACGCTAATGGAAGAGTCACCATACGCTACCTGTGTTACACCTTCTGAACTGAAGTTCTTCCCTTCCTGGCACTTAGTGAATGATGCTCCAAATGCCCCAGCCTAGCCCCTTATTAAATATTTATAGTAAGCATAGATGTCAGCAAATCTACATGACTTTGATGATCTGGACACTCTCTATCCTTATTTCACAAATAAACAATTCCCAAATAATTATGGTGATCCTTCACTGTACTTTGGGCATAATATATACATCTGCCATTTAAACTGCTTAAGGTTACTACTGCAAGGACAAGAAAAAAAGCCAATAGCAGTAGGTGGATTAACTATATTATCATGTGTTAAATACAGCCTTCTAATACTTAGTCTTTCCAATGATCCATGTATCCAATAAACCTAAAATAATCACAAGCACATTGGTGTGAAGAACTAAAAATGACATATCACCATGACCACCACCACTATGTAAAGCAATTAGAAAAGAAAAACACAAATTCTGTCTCTACCTCATATAGTATAGAACAAATTTCTTAATCTCAAAAAATGTAGATGATAATTGATTCTTCCTTCTACACGGAATTTTACACAAATAGCCTCCTGTGCTTTTCCAACTAAGTCAGGTAATGTTTGGAATGTTCCAGATGATTTCTTTTTTTTTACACCCCTCATTAGAGAACTAAAGTTCTAAAGTTCCTACTTATCTACAAAACAAAAAAGAACTAGTGGAAAGTATCCTTGACAGCTTATTATGCTGACTATTCCACTATCATAACATATGTCACTTTAAAATAATATTGATTTTTTGGTCCTTTTGCTGATTGTAGTGTTAACTACCATGTAACATAATTTTACATTTGGCAACTAATATGTAATCAAAATTGAACTTTGTTCAGACCAAAAGTGGAGAGAACTCTATGTTAAATTCTGTTTTCCTCTAAAGAATATAATAGTTTCTCCTCTAAAATGCATCTCACTTCAAACAATAATTTACTATTCCTTTTAATCTTTTATATTTGACAATTTATAATAAACATTTTCCTCTACTTTATAGAAGTGAGATTGTCAAATTTGAAGTCCAACTTTTTGTTTCCATATTATATATCATTGTGTATGCATATATGTGTGTGTATATGTGTGTGTGTGTGTGTGTATATATATATATATCCACTCAAAGTTATCTGTTTCTTTATAGCTTTTGTTAAGATTATTTATTTATTTGTTTGTTTTTGTGGGGGAGGGAAAGAGAGAGAGAGGGAAACATCAACATATGGTTGCCTCTCCTTCACCCTCTACTGGGGACCCAGCCTAGACCCAGCGTGCAACCCAGGCATATTCCCTGACTGGGAATCAAACCAGCAATCCTTTGGTTTGCAGCCTAGGACTCAGTCCACAGAGTCACATGAGCCAGGGCTATCTCTTTATATCTTATCTTAAAATGAGGAGTTAAACCTTTTGCTTCTTAGAACTGACATTTTTTATATCTCATTAAGACTTTTCCCTATAATTTATCCTCTTATGTATCTTAAAAATCCTTTTTCCTCTTACATATTTTTTCAGTTATAAACATGACCAAAGCATCTTTATCTCAAATATCTCCCCAACTTTAAGAACTCATCTTGATATATATTAAAATAAATTATAACTTACAGTTATGAAATTGGTATATTAGTAGAATAGTAATGCATTACCAAGGAATAATACATAGTAAAATGTATGCACTTAATTTAAAATACAAAGAACCTTGAAAAATCATTGAAACCAAAACAGCAAGAAAAGCGACTAATTAGAAAGCATATGCTTAAATTATTCAAAAAATAAATACCAGGTGGATAAAGTCAGATAAATAGAGAAACGTAAATATGTGAACATATACATGTAATCTTGTTTAGGGGAAAACTTAAAAATAATAATAACTCAAAGACAAAATCCACCAAAAACAACAGATTTTTCAACACAAATTTTCCTGAACCAAAAGATGTTATGTTGGAAGTTAAAATAATTTTTTAAAAGGAGCGAAAAAAATACAAAAAGATTCTGACAGTTCATTTTCCATGATTAATGCCTCATTTAACAACCAGCAAATCATGTTTGCATGAGTGTGTGTGTGTTTATAAAGTTGTGAATTGATATATTTTATCTATTTCATTATCGCTAAGCATATGAATGGTTGACCCAAAATGAATAGAGATTTGTCACTGGAGAAGTTTCCTAATATAATATTTAGGTGATTAGACTTTGTATGCTATATTTCATTGATATTTTTTTTAGTTTTTTTTAATTAATTAATTTATTTTTTTATTTTAATGATTGTTCAAGTACAGTTTTCTCCCCTTTACTCCCAATCAAGCCCACCCACCCCCCTATATTTCATTGATATTTAATAAAAGAATTAGTTCAAGGGGAAAAAAGCCTTGGAAATATTTATACTAAAATAGTTTATTATTTCATACATTCTAATAATATTGGGATAAAATTATTTTTAACAACTCCTGGGTCCAGGAAGTAAGACTACTAGAGAAAATGTTATATAAATTATGTGACTGCAATTTTACACCATATCAGACATATACAGTATTTGATATGTATGTGGTTTTTCACAATTTTGAGTGATTATAATTTAATTTCTTGTTTTTTTGTCAACTTCTAAAGTTTATTAGAGAACTCATAGAATTGTCATATATTATTTTTATCTAGAGCATTTTGTTTACTGAATTAAATGTCAGAGTTTTTTCTGAACCCTGCAAAAAGATCTATGCTTCAGTATTCAATAAAGAATGTGAACTTTAATATTATCTACTTGAAAGATATGGACACTTAGTTCCTTATCTAGATCAAAACTTTGCATAAAATAGAGGCAATCTTTTTCTAGGGATGGTATCTCTTCAGGCAATAATCTGTTTTATGCATCACACAAGCATAGACCTCCCAGATGTCTCTTTTGAAATGCTTTTTCTATGATCAAATATCAGTCATAAAATGTGATCGATTTTATGGAAAAAAAAAACCACCAGCCATAAAATGTGATATTTCATTTATAATAATTCATCAATTCATTAAAAATATTATAAGTCAAGAAGTCAAGTACTATTCCAACATATTGGAAATAGTAAAGAAAACTGACAAAAATCTATAACTGTCACATTTAAATTTTAATGGGGCAGTCACAGTTATTAAGCAAACAAGATATACATGGTATCAGCTGATAAAAATAAATCTATAAGTAAGAAAATTTGATGATGGGCTGAGAAAAGGGAAGTAATTTAAGTAGGATGGTCAAGGAAGACCTCATCCAGAATAGGCCATTTTCACAAAAATACTTGAAGGGGGTGAAAGAGCAGGCCAAAGATGAACGTGTTTCAGTAGAGTGAGAGCAACTTCAAAGACTCTTAGGCCAAAAATAAAAAAACAAACAAAGAAAATGGAAAAAAACAAAACAAGCATACCTGATGTGTTCACAAAACAAAAGTAACATCTCTGGGCAAGAGTGAAGTAAATAAAGATGAACATGAGGCCAGCAGACACGCAGGAGAGAGAGATGTTGGGCTATGATGATCACTTTGAGTTATATGTAAGAGGGCTGCAGAGTTTGAGCAGAGAAAACACACACTTGGGATTGTTTGATAGGGTCACTCTATCTAGGGTCAGTTGAAAGAATAAGTCAGTTATAAGGAAGAGGAACAAGGTTCGAGATATCACATTGGTCCCCCTGAGAGATGGTGACTTTGGCCAAGGGCGACCATAGAAGGCAGGGAAAAAAGTTACTGGATATTTTGAAATTATGCCAATTGATCAGATGTAGTTTGAAAGACTGTGGCATCAAAGTTCACTAGAAATGGCCTCTGATCAATGGTGTAGGTAAAAGCTGCCACATGGAAAGGACAACTCAACTACAGAGCAACCATCATTCAGAAATCCCTGAAATCTAGCTGAACAGAAGTCCTATATCTAAGAATATAAAGGAGACATATCAAGACTAGTAAGAGGGGTGGAAGTACATAATGGGCTAATACCACACCCACAAGTGGCAGATAAAAAATTGGGAAAGATATCTCACTGGCACAAGTCCCTGTTGAGAAGCAAGGGGTTTCAGCCCCACACCAGGACCCCAGCTTAGGGTTCCAGTGCCAATTAGAGAAGTCCCCATAACTTCTGCCTGTCAAAAACAGCAGGGGTTGAGGCTGAGGGAGACAGGGTTTTTGGAGCCCAGGCATTCTTCTTAAAAGGTCTGTGCAGGGACTTATTCATTGCCACTTGGTCTGAGGTCTGGCACTGGGGCAACAGCTTAAAAGTCACCAGGGATATACTGAGAAAAACTGGTGTCTAGGGAAAAGCAGGGAGGGCAGCTTTCTCTTAGAGAGAAGTATTGGCAGAGGCCATTGTCCCTGTGCTGAGCCTTCCCTACACAGAGCCAGCAGGTAGGCACCATATCTGAGTCTTAACAACCTGGCTATCACTGTTCGCTCAGCCCTGGTGATTCCTTAAGACCCAACCCCAACTAATTTGTGAGCCCACCCAAACTGTTTCCAGAGGCTATTCCATACAAACAGCCTGACTTCTCATACTCCAGACTTTCCTGAAACCTGTCAAACAAGCAGCATCTGGTGTTACATGTCCTGTACCTCTTACTAAGTGGCCCCAGACCTGGAACTAGCTCATAGTTGGACTTGGTTCATAGCTTGGCTTAGCCTAGATACTTCCAAGTCAAGCACAAGCAGCAGCCATTTGCAGATCACTTCATAGCTCAAGCCACATGGTCCCACATGGTCAGCAGCAAACCTTGGCTTGTACCACCTGGGAGGCCTCATAGCCAGAGCAATGTGCACAGCTTCAAATCATGTCAAAGCATCACCATGCAACCATCTCCACAAGCAACATACTCAAGGGACAGACTTGGTTGGCACAAGAGTCCTGTTGAAGTAAGTCCTGCTCTGTGGGGTGAGCCTCAGCAAGCTGATCCTCCATGGTGGTCATAGCCAGTCCTTTGGCCAATAGCAATCAGGCTCAACTAAAACAGCAGAGTATACACAGCCCATTTGTGGGTGAACCTGGAGTTCCAAGCTCAGGTGTACAAGTAGACTGTGCCACTGGACCCTACAGGACAGCTACTAAATAAAGACATTTTACTAAGCCTGGGTAACTAGCAGCTCTACCAATAAGTGGGAACAAACACTGGAAGGCTGCCAAATTTAGGAGACAAAGAAATGTGTCCCAAATGAGAGAACAGAACAAAACTCCAGAAAAAGAACAAATTAAAATGGAGACAACCAATCTAGTAGACTCAGAGTTCAGGACACTGGTTAAAAGGCTGCTCAATAAACTTAAAAAAAAAAAAGGGCAGGTGAACTTAGTGAGAACTTCAGCAAAGAGATAGGAAACATAAAAACAGAACTAGAAAACATGAAGATGAACCAGTCAGAACTAAATAGTGCATTAACTGAAATGGAGAATACATTACAGAGAATCAACAGTGAAGTTAAGCAGAGGATCAAATCCGAGATTTGGAAGATAAAAAGAAGAAAACACCCAATCAGAATAGCAAAAAGAAAAAATGAATAAAAAATTTAGAGTATAAGGAGCCTTTGAGACAGCTTCAAGCATACCAAAATTCACATCATGGGGGTGCCAGAAGGAGATGAAAGAAAAAAAGGAATTGAAAATATATTTGAAAAATGATGGAAAATTTCCCTAACCTGTTAAAAGAAATAGACATATAAGTCTAGAAAGAGCAGAGAGCCCCAAACAAGATGAACCCAAATACACAAGACACATCATAATTAAAATACTAAAGATTTAAGACAAAGGGACAATCTTTAAAGCAGCAGGAAAGAAGCAGTTACCTATAAGGGAGCTCCCATAAGACTGTCAGCAAATGTCTCAATAAAAACTTTGCAGGCCAGAGGGAGTGGTAAGAAATATTTAATGTGATGAAAAGCAAGGATTTACAACCAAGATTATTCTATCCAGCAAAGCTTGGTATAAAATAGATATGAATTTATTTTATCATACCAATTTGTATTTTTATATTATCACTGTGCAAAGTTTTATTTCATTCCTCTATATCACTAACATCTTCACACCTGTTCTATATTAAAATATTATACACATATTTCTACCCTGGTTATTATTAATATTGTTGCCTAAATCATAACTATCAGCTACTAAAATTTTAAGTCATCATTTAACCCAATTGGCTTTATCAGTTATGATACATAGATGTCCATGTTTGGAAACTACTGTTCTAAATGACAGTGACAATGTCATGTAAGTCAAAAGTAAGATGCATGTTTATGTTACTGTGACATAATGTCAACAGGTTATTTTTAAAAACATCTATTGCTATTTCCTATTTTTTTCTGTTTTCCAGCAAGCTATATAACACTTGTATTTTGAGAAAGGCACCAGCGTGCCTTACCCATCTTGTCCCTTAGTTCAGTGATAGAACTGAAGTAATGCTATCCTTGGATTTTATTTATATTCATTCACAACTCACATGTGTTCTACTAATATCTATTGCTTAATACATTCTGTCAGTTACCACTGGAGGCTCTAAAAATAAACAGCAGTGAGCAAAACAGGGAAAGCTTTTGCTCTCAGGGAGTTTACAGTTCAGTTATGAGGCAGGGGATAAACATATAACCTAATAATTATACAATGTTTCATATCATAATAAGAACCATGAAGAAAACAAGAGTTATTTTTCAATAATTCTTCACAACTGATAGAAAAATGCCACCATTTAATAATGATAGAATGGCTCTTGAGCTCTGAAAGGCACATTATCAAAAGTTCTTCCTTCTCTTCATATATTTTACTATTTTAGCTGAAAATATTCACCAAATCTTAAGAATATAATTTGAGAAGGAAAAACAATGTGAACGTATTTCATAGTTTATACAGTGGCAATTTTTAAATATAGTGTTAAACAGAAACTTGCTTTTTATTATGTTGTTTCTTATTTAAAAATATTATTATTATCCCGAGATTTTTTTCACACTTTGCTATGTTCTCTGAACCATACTAGGTCTGGGCTAGAGACCCTGATTGATCGTAATCTACATTGTCAAATGCTGGAGCACGTGCCTGGGGAAGAATCTTGGCTCTGACGTTATCGATCTTGTAAACTTAGACAAGTTGCTCAAGTTCTCTTTATTCAATTTTCTCATTTATAGAGTACAGATAACATTGATAACAAAATATAGGTGTTTTGAAGGATTAAGTGACATAATACAGGGAATGCAATTACAACTAGCCTGGTACATGGTAAGTCTTAAATAATTATTAATGGTTGTCATTTGACAATATAAAACTATAAAAGTTCCTTCAATAATTATAAAATCTAATTAAAAAATCAGTACAAATATTCTGAAGCAATCAGTAAATAATAATTTCCAAAATTAACCAGAAGTGGAAAGTGATATGTTAAACATAGTATTAGGTCAATAGAACTATGATAAATTCTATACTTTTTAGGTATAATTATTTTACATATGGTTTTAGCAAGTTTATTTGTTTGCTTGGGCTGCCATAACCAAGCACAAAAGACTGAGTAGCTTAAAAAAACTGAAATTTGTTTTCTAGAGGCTAGAAGTCTAAGATCAAGGTGTTCACTGGTATGTCTGTCTGTTCTGAGGCCTATCTTCTTGGATTACAGGTGTATACCTTTTGGGGGTGTACACATCTGGTCATCCCTTCACCCGTCTCTCTGTATCCTAATGTCCTCTTCTTATAACATTGGTCAGATTGAATTAGGGTCCACCCCGATAGCCTCATCTTAACTTAGTCATTCTATAAAGGGTGTATCTCTAAATAAAGTCTCATTTTTGAGGTTCTGGACATTAAGATTTCAACATGATTTGGGAGGGAGGGCACAATTCAGTCCATAACAGTGAGCTGCTCAAATATAGGAATCTCAATTTTCTCATCTCTAAAACACAAATGATGTGATATAAACACAAGGTATATTTAAAAGAATTGAAAAATATTATGCAATGCTTTCAACATTATGACCAGGAATGACTTATTGCTCTATGAGTATTAGCTGCTAAATTAGTGTCACAAAAAGAAACAACAGTCACCCTTGAGGTTAATCCAAGGAGGTTTATTTACAAAGGAATAATTGCAATGATGTTAGTGAAGTGTAAAGGGAACCACAGGGGAAAGTGGGTCTCATAGACAAAAGCATGTATCATCCCCAGCCATTAAGGCATAAAGAAAGGCAGAGGTTACAAATCCTGGAAGAAGTCAGTATCTTGAGCAGGTAATAAATATTTGACATCAGCTTTTTCTTCCTTTAGATTCCTTTATAGGGTTTCTTATAAGTGGAAGCCAAAAAGAAGCCTGATAATACGATCCATACATGTCAGTCATCAAGGGGCAGAGAGTAGAATGGAGAAGGGAGAAGAGTGTTTCTGGAGGGTCCATTTGAAACACAGGTAGCAAAGAATATTTGACTGTTAGGAGAGAGGTAGAGAGAAAGGTATCCTTTGGATCTCCATCCCCCTCTTTTCCACTTCTTATCCATACATAGGTATACACATAGGTATTGGCATAGAGAAATGTATGATATCAATTTGAATATAGATGTAGACATATAATCCATATTAGTTGCCTAAACTACTTGAAAGTACATTTTAGTCATTATGTTTCTTTACCTTTAAATATTATAATGTATAATTCTTTAAAAAAAGGACACTATCTTACATAACTACACTACAGTGATATACTTCAGGTAATTTAACATTTACAAAGTACTATTACCTAAAACATTGTGCATGCTATTTACTTATTCATTTTGCCAGTTGTTAAAATAATGTTAACTTTACCGTTTCTCCCTCTGATCCAAGATACCATCAGGATTGCATTGAATTTAATTGACCTTTTCAGTCTTTTTTAAATTTTGAAACTAAACAGACATCTTAACTGAAGTTTTGCAAATGGATTTATTTCTTGGTTTTTACACATTTGAAAACCATCTTAGATTTCCATTGTTGATATGCATATGTTTTTATAGTACATTACTTATGTATTTTCATTTAGAAATTAGAGATAGAAAAAGAGTTCTATGTTTGTTTTAAAATCTTATTCCTTGACAATGGTCATCAAAAATCATTCTAAATTATGCTGTAATTTAGAATATTTATATGAATGACAAGTAATCATAATCAATCACATATTTTGTCAAATCCATTAACAAAGAAGTACTGATGAGTTGCTAGAAATATTTGTTATACTAGTCAAGTTTCTTTAATATTTTTCTGAATGTCTATAATGTGTTAAAACTTTTTAGGAATGTAATCTATCTTGTAAAAGAATATTTAAGTTCTCATATTACATAAGAATAAGTTTTCTCTCATATAAAATTATGAATGGTCTTGGTCCATGTTATTCTAAACTAAATCTTTTTCTTCCTTTTAAGTATTAGATTCAAGTTTAACTGCAATAAAGCGAAATGTAATTTTAGTAGAATATTTAATCACACTGAAAAGCCTGAAAAAAAGTGATTTGTTTAAAGTAGGAGTTTTTTTAAATTATAAACTACTAAGGTAAACTTTAACAGAAAGGCGGTAAAACCAGCCTGAAATCGGAAAATATAGCATTATAGAATTACATTTTATGTTTTCCCTTCAATGACTGCTACTATCTTTTCCACACACACACATACATACTCGCACACACTGGAAAATATGATGGACTTATTTTACCACTGGTGCACTAGACTGGGTGAGAAATTTACTAAGGCATGGGCATTACTGCCCATAAGGAGTCAATAAAAAGACTTTTAGAGTAGAATATTTAATATTTTTACAAATGCGTATATTCTTTTCAAAATCAAAACTCCACTAGATGAATCTTTATTTTAAAGCCCCCAGAAAACAATTTTTCTTTATGAAGTATGTTTGAAAATATACTTTTAAATATTCTGTACTTTACATTCTGTGATTATTCTGTAACTACCTATTTGTACTTAATCCCTTCATTTTTTTACCCAGCCCTCCATACCTCCTTTCATCTGTCAACTATAAGTTTATTGTCTGAATCTATGAGTCTGTTTCTATTTTGTTTACTTTGTTCTTTGGATTCCACATATAAGTGAAATCATATGGTATTTGTCTTTTTCTGACTTATTTCAGTTAGCATAATACCCTCTAGGTTCATCCATGTTGTTACAAATGGTTAGATTTTATTCTTTTTATGGCTGAGTAATATTCCATGATATACATGTATACATTCTCTTTATCCACTCATCTATTGATGGACACTTGGGTTGCTTTCCTATCCTGATTATTGTAAATAATGCTGCAAGGAACATAGGGATGTGTATATATATATATTTTTCAAATCAGTGTTTTGGGTTTCCTTAGATATATACCCAGAAGTGGAATTGCTGGGTCATAAGGTGGTTTCTATTTTGAATGTTTTGAGGAACCTCCATACCGTTTTCCGTAGTGGCTGCACCAATCTGCATTCTCACCAACAATGTACAAGGGTTCCCTTTTCTCCACATCCCCACCAACACTTGTTGTTTGTTGACTTATTGAAAGAAAAGAATTAACATGGTCATTTCAAAGGCATCTAGCAGCATTTTGGTCAACAATAACATTGCATACAGTTGGCTGTGCAATAACATTTATGCAATAACATTACATAAATACCTCTGAATGGGTGTGTTGGGTGTTTCTATTTTATATGGAGCTATTCTAAGGTTATATTCACTTTGGTTCTATTGGAGAAACAGGCACAAAAATGACGTTCAATTTCCTCAGAAATACTATCGTTTTTGATTGTTTTAATCCCCTGTGTTCTCTTTACAAATAGAGAACTGAATGTGTCTATTTGGTTTGCTTTAAGATGCAATACAAAAGAGAAACTGGCAGTATTTGTATTAGAGCAGCCCCTGAGTAAGCTTTTCAAATTAACCACAGAATGATATCTGTTGTATAAAATGAGTTTTAGCAGATTGAGTTTTCAGTGCTATTTTACTGATGAGTGGAGAGTTATTCCCTTTTATTTAAAATAAGAACACCTGCAATCTCTAAAGATAACTATACCCACAGATATTTATAATGGTTTATGGCTTATTGTAATGCATTTATCTTTAAATTGTTTTGTGACTATATTACATAAAATAATGAGAACATGAGAGACACTTTTTTGTAAGATTGCTATGCAAATAACCCAATTCCACAACACCTTTTTCAGTGGCCAGAAATTTCTTACTTCAAAGGTCCACATGGCAGGAATTAATGGAAAATGGCTGCAAGTTTTCTCCTGTTTTTAACCTAATGCTAAAGTGTTAATCAGTTTTATTTCCTTGACCCCCTCCTATCAATTATTATGTGTTTTTCACATCATTTGTCCAAGCCTTACTCCTTGACATAGATCCATTACTGAGATACTACATCTTTATATCTCAAATCATTTAAACAATTTTTTATGTTAAAAATCCCATGATCACCTTCCTGAGACTACATTCTTTTGATAAGTTCCTATTTCAACTAATATAATTGTTCCCTCCAACAGTCATCATTTAACTGATCTGCAAATTTCATGGATTCTCACTCTCATAAGACTTTACTGCTTTCATGAATTCCTATTTTAACTAATGATATTATTCCCTCCAACAAGTTTCAGTTACCTGGTTTACATATTCCATTGACGCTCTCTGGAAAATGCTGACTGTCCATTGTTGCTATTGTTGTACATATTAAAATTTAATCCATGATGAGAGTAACTGCCACTGTTTAAAACTTATAAAATTAATGAATGGTAAGGCAAGTAGAAATATGGCTGAAGGTAGCCTGTCCCAATTGCTTCTGTCCCAAATGCATTATCTGTTTGGACTTATGATAGAATGCTTTCATTCAAGGCTTCTTTTGTTCATTAATTTATTTGAAGTTTTGCTGAAGACCACTAAATTGAATGTGTCAATGAGTTATTTCTTCATAGATTTCCTGGCAAATGATGAGGCCCCATAAATTACTGCAAACCATCCATATTCACTGCCAGAGAAAAGAAGGTTTCTAGTGTGAATAGACATCTACTGAGGTCTTACCTTTGGTCAGATGCTTTCCCACAATTAAAACATGCATTCATTCATTCATTCATGATTTCTGGTGATCACATGAAAGGATCTACATCAACTACAGTCTCCCAGTTTGTCACATTTATAGGATTTATCTCAGTATACACTGTTTAGACATATAATGTTCTAAAATATATTCATCAGGCTGATTGTATCTTAGTTGTTTTGCAAATTTTGGGGGTATGAAATAGAAGGTATTGTATTTTCCCATGTAAAATGCACACTTTTTTGCCTAATTTTTTTGGGGAAAAATAAGAATGTACATTATACATGGGTATAATGATTATATACCATGGCTATTATAATAGGTATAATTACCCTGTGTATAATGCACACAAAAATGTGGGTACATATTATACACAGCAAAATATTGATCAATAAAGATAGTACCACATTCTTTACATTAACTTATTCTTTCTCACTCTCTTTTTGCATGGTTATTCTTCATTGCATACAATTACCTTGAGGACCTGTAAACTGGCAACAGGCTTTCCCCAAAGCGAGTACCTATGAATTTTCATGTTTAACAAGAATTGACAAGTGGGCGAAAGCTTTCCCACTATTCCTGCACCCATAGGGCCTCTTTCATGTATGTTTTGTTTGATGAATTTTGATTCCTGTCTTTTCAGCGAAGGCTTTCCCACATCTGTTACCTTCACGGGGTTTCTCTGATATGTAATGAAATCATTTCTGATCAATGAGAATTTTCCACCTCGAGAACCTGCAAAGAAAGTGTTTTCCATGAGAAATCTCTGATGTACAAAGCATGCTTTCTCCCTAAAGCCTTCACCTTCACATTCATTGCATTTGTACGACCTTTACAGTACGAGTTTTCTGACATACACCTAAAGTACTCTTCATGGTGAAGCCCTTTCCACATTCATTGCATATACACAATTTCTCTCCATACAAATTCACAGATGTGCAGTAATCACGCTTTTCTCAAGCCTTTACCATATTCCTTTCATAAATAAGGTTCCTTTCCCACATGAGTGTGCCAGTGGACACTGAGATGACTCTTCACGGGGAAGCCTTTCCCACACTCACTGTGCATGCATGGTTTCTCTTACATATGAGTTAGCTGACATAAAATGAGTGTCCATTTTTTAATTGTACTTCTATTGTCACAATCTTCTTACTGTTAATTGCTAGTGTGATGGTGAATTCTATGGGGGTTTTCTACTGACTGAAAAATATATTGACTGGGTTATGGTATGCCCAATTATTTGTCTAAATTTCATTCTGGATATGTTCATGAGGACACTGTAGGCTGAGATTACTATTTGAAAAGGCAGATTATTAAAAGAAGTCTCCCTAATGTGCTGGGGTCTTCATGCCAGCAGCTGAAGGCCTGAATTGAACAAAAAGGCTGACCTTCCCATGACTCCTCCTGCCTGACTGCCTTGAGCTGGGGCATTAGTCTTTCCCTGCCTTAAGATTCAAACTGCAATATAAGTTCTTTTGGTTTGGTCCTGTATATTTGCCTTTGGAACTTACACCACTGGCTCCCCTGGTTCTTGGTCTTTCAGACTTGGATTAGAACGACACCATCAGCTCTCCTGAGTCTCCAGCTTGACAACTACAGATCTTGGCAGTTCTCAGCCTCTATAATATGTAAACCAATAACTTATATTATCTATCGATCTACCTACTCATCCATCCATCCTATTGATTATATCTTCCTTGATAGCCCTGATTAATCTAACTAGTATTCTATATAATATTTTACATCGCCTCCTTGCCTTTCATGCCCTTCTCTAATCCTTTCTCCAAACTCTGGCCTAAATTACTTTCCCATTCACACATTTGAATATTTTATTGCCTTGTTTGTATTCTAGTTTTCTTTATAATTAAACTCTGACATTATAACAAGAAAATATTTGGATATTGAAATTTTGGATATTGTTAAAGGACAATATCCTAATTGTTTAAATTAATTTACCCATTAATCAATCATTCATTCATGAATGCTTATTACATGTTTATAATGTATCATGCACTGTGCTAGAAAAATAGCTCATAGTAATATACAAGGTATAATTCTTCCCTCATTAAACTTACATGTGGGGAGATAAACAATATAAAGGTTAATAAATAAAATCATTCAAGTATTAGTTAATATTATAAAGAAAAATGTGTAAAGACATTAACACTAATATTGGATCACCACTTTAGGTATATTGTTGGGAAGGACCTTCTTCATGAGAAAATGATGTGATCCAAGACAGACTATAGTAACATAACTATCTAAGGAAAGAATAATTCTAAGTATAGTTATGAGTGGTTGATGTTTTTATTATAATGATAATACTAAAGAGCAGTGGGAATTTATGATCATTGCTATGTTTAGAAGAGAGTCTTTGTGTGTTCTATTGGGAAAAAAATAAAATGAAATAAACATGGGCTCATTAACCTTCATATCCCCAAATTGATTTCAGGTCTACCACACAGCTCCATCTTCAAGGCTACACTTAGGAGAAAATTTAAGCAAGTGTCTTCATGATGTTAATATAGCAAACACTTCCTTAAATAAGACAAAAAAAAGATACTATCTATAAATTCAATGAGTGGTAAATTTGACTGTATTAAAATTAGGACTTAACAAAGAGACCATCAAAATAATAGAGAAGCAAATTTTGAGTCTGATAATTGTGACTCATAAAAAAAGCTCATATTCAGAGTATGTAAACACTACTACAAATCAATTATAAAATAATAGTCCATCAAGAGAAAAATAGGAAAATAACTTAAATGGGTTTTTCACCATAGAGGAAATCCAAATATATAATAGCTTATGAAAGTGTGTAATTTCACTAGTAATTAGGATGATGAAAATTAAAATCAGAATTTTAGGTACCAATACACAGTCACAAACATATTTCTGATTAAACTATGTATTGGAAAGAATGTGGAGTAATATAATGCCATTGGAGTAGAAATTAATATTTATTTGCATAATATTTGGGCCCATTTCCTCAAGTTGATTACCCCATGTTTCATTAATTTAATTTTTTATTATATAATATACAGTATTGTGTACTTATGTGTGGCAGGTTAAAGGTACAGAATGTATATAACAGCATAATAATCCCAACTGGAGAAAACCCAAGTGTTTGGTAGAAGTATGGATCAATAATTTGTGGTATATGTATACAATGTTATAACTATAGGGAGGACATTTTTTTAAAACGTATATCTATCCACAGTGATATGAAGTTTAAAAATGCAATTTTGCCACCAAAAGCCAGAATCAAATTAAAACAAAACCACATGTGGCATGAATCTATTTACATACATTTTAAAAAAACAGCATTAAATTTTACTGTTTTTTGATGGCTAAGTATGTAGGTGTTAGAACTCTAAAGAAAAGCATGAAAGTGGTATCATAAATGTCAGAGTAGTCATGATCTCTAGGAAAGAAAGAAGATATTGTGACAAAAATATATGGGGGCTCTCTGAGGGTACAGGCAATATTCTATTTCCTTAGCTGAACAATTGTTACATTAGTGTCAGTTTTATAATAATTAATTAAACTGTACATTTATGTTTTTAGGATTTTTATATTATTTTCCACAATAAAATATTACAAAATGATTGTAAATGTCTGGCCATGAGGAAAGGAATGATGTGACTTTCCATTAACTTTGGCAATATTTATTGATCAACTATGTTCTATTTGTTTAAGTCCTGAGAGGTCATTGAAAGTATCAGAATACTTGCTGTAATGATATGTACGTGTGTGCAAACATAACAGAACACACATGTAAATTATTCAATTTGCTACAAAACTGAAGATACATGATGGGGAGTAAGTACAAGGTGCAATTGCAATTTTAAATGGCATGATCAGGAAAAGGTTTGTTGGATAGGTAATATTTGAACAAATAAAGGAAGGAAAGAAATTAGCAATGTAGTGTGTATGACCCACACAAAGACACACCAAGGTAGTTTGTAGAATAGTGTTCCCAAAATCCTAGCTCTCAGCATCTCTGAATATGAAATCATTAAGAAATAGAGTCTTTACAGTAGCAATCAAATTAATACTCTCAAACTGAGATCATCCTAGATGAAATGTGGGCCCTAAGTTCAATGGCTGGCTTTTTTATAAGAGAACGAAAAGAGATTCAGAGACAAAGACACACAGGGCACGCAGAGGCAGAGACTGGAGTTATGCACCCCCAAATTGAAGGATGCCTGGAACCACAAGAAGCTGGGAAGAAGTCAGGAAAGATTTTCCCTTAGAGGTTTCCAAATGAGTGAAACTCTCAATGCTGACACCTCAGTTTTTGACATCTGGCCTCAATGGTGTGAGAGAATTTCTTTCCTTTCAAGCCACCAAGTTTTTGGTAATTTTTTATAGCAGTCCTAGGAAACTAATACAATAAGCATGTTAGCAAAGTCACTGTTATTATTTATTAGTTTTCTTGATTTTTATTATTTGCTCATTTCTCTAAATAGCGAGATAGAAGCTTTTTTTTACATTACATTAAATATTATTTTGTGCATATATATTTAAATCAGCAAAATATGAAGTCTCAGATCACTGAAATAGTTTCTTATATACATTTATTATTTAATATTAAACATGTTTATATAAAATAAAAAATTGAGGAACACATACAAAATTTGTTTTAATTTTTCATAGTCTAACATAACAGAGATAACTATTTTGATCTATTCTCATCCATATTTTATACCAATATACACAATAATAGGATAGTGAATGTAAGCTTTTAGTATCCTCCTTTGTAATTCAACTATGAAATTTTTATCATACAATTAAGCAATCTACCAAACACAGTGCTTCATTCTTAGAGTATAATAGTTTATTACTTAATCCTCTAGTATTGAAATTTAGTTTTATCTAGCAGTTTTTATTGTAAAAAATACCGTGATGGCGCTCCCACATATAACTATTGTGTATATTCTTTTATCATTTCTTCACACAAATGCTTAGATTGAGAATTATTTCATCAAAAGATATGACTACTTTATAGAGATTTTTTGTTTGTTTGTTTTTATCAAATAGCTCTCCAGGAAGTTTGTTTCAGTGGAAACTCACTGAAGGAGGACTGTGTGATAAAACAGTACGTAGGGTTTTCGTGAGAGGCCTTGGAGTCAGTTCACATCTTGGCTGTGTCACATCACCTTTCTTTTTGGATGATAATTGACTACTCGATTTTTTAAAAATTCCTAAATTGTAGAAATAATACAAATAATCACATAGAATATCCTTGAGGCTTAAAAATAATTCATATAAAGCACTGCAACTGAATGCCCAGAATATGAGTAATCTCTCAAAATGGGGATTCCAGGGTATGCCTGTTCACATACTACTGCACCCAATTCGTGGCCTGGTGGCCCCGTGAATGGCCCTTGGTTCTACACCGCGCCCTGTCACAGTGTACAATGAGAGTGATATTCTGCTAGAAACATTTCCAGTTTCTCTTACACGCAGCTGGTGTTACTCATTTGATATATTTTTCCTTGGAGCTTGTGCCACATAATAAGCTGTGGAATGAAGATTGCAAACTTGCCTCAATTCCAACAATACAGCATTTCCTATATTCCTGTGGGTTGCTACCTTGTATTACCCTTTTCCGTATCAATCAGATAATATATTGCCAACCAATCCTAACATTTTCAATAAGTTGTCACATAATTCCCATCCTCTGAGTCTAGTGATTTTCACAGAGTAGTTGCCATTCAGTATTTATTACATAAATGAATGCCAGAAAGTATTTTCACATATTTGGAAAACTATGACTAGTGTCTCTTTTTCAATACTGTATACCATATAAACCAAATAACTGGATATTTTGCATATATAAAACACATATCACATAAATTATTACATAAAGCTACATTTTTTTCTAATAAATACATTATTTTTAAATTAAATCTTTATTGTATTTTTTCCATTAGCTTTTAGTCCCCTTATATCCCTTTCCCCCAGCAAGATCTACACTGTTATCCATGTCTATGAGTCCTTTTTCCTTTGTGCCCAATCCCTCCACCCTCTTATGTACCCTCCCTCCACTAGCTGTCATCCTGCTCTCTGCCTGTGAGTCTGTCCCCATTTTCCCTGTTAGTTCAGGTTGTTCATTAGATTCCACATACAAGTGAAATCATGGTAATTCTCTTTCTCTAACTGGCTTATTTCACTTAGGATAATGCTCTCCAGGTCCATCCGTACTGTTACAAAGGGTAAAATGTTCTTTTTTATGGCTGAGTAGAATTCCATTGTGTAAATGTCCCATAGTTGTTTTATCCACTCGTCTACTGATGGACACTGGGCTGCTTCCAAAAGTTGGCGATTGTAAATAATGCTGCAATGAACATAGGGGTGCTTATGTTCTTTCGAATTAGTGTTTTGGGTTCCTTTGGATATTTTCCCAGAAGTGGGATTGCTAGGTCAAAAAGCAAACCCATTTTTAATTTTTGGAGGTTTCTGCATACTACTTATCACAGTGGCTGCACCAGTCTGTATTCCTACCAACAATGCAAAAGTGTTCCATTTTCTTCACACCCTCACGAGCACTTGTTTGTTGATTTATTGATGATAGCCATTCTGACAGGTGTGAGATGGTGTCTCATTGTGATTTTAATTTACATTTCTCTGATGATTAGTGGCAATGAACATCTTTTCATATGTCTATTGCTACTGTAATCCTCTTTGGAGAAGTGTCTATTCAGGTCTTTTGCCCATTTTAAATTGAGTTATTTGTGATTTGTTTTGGTGTTGAGTTTTGTAAGTACTTTGTAAAGTTTGGATATCAACCCCTTCTCAGATGTATCGGTGAATATGTTCTCTCATTCTGTGGGTTGTCTTTTTATTATGTCGAGGATTTCCTTTTTACCTCTCTTATTCAACATAGTACTGGATTCCTAGCCACATCAATCAGACAAGAAGAAGAAATAAAAAGCATCCAAATTGGAAAGGAAGAAGTAAAACTGTCTTTATTTGAAGATAACATGATTCTGTACATAAAGAGCCCATAAGATTCCACCAAGAAACTACTAGAACTGATAAATTAATTCAAGAAAGTAATAAGATACAAAATTAATATCCAGAAATCAGTTGCATTTTTATATGCCAGTAACAAATTAACAGAAAGGAAAATCAAGAAAACAATCCCATTCACAATTGTTTCAAAAAGAATAAAATAACTAGAAATAAACCTAACCAAGGATGTAGATGAACTGTACTCAGAAAATTATAAGACCCTGAAGAAAAAAATAGAAGATACAAATAAGTGGAAGTACATAGTGTGTTCATGGATAGAAAGAGTTAACATCATTAAAATGTCCGTACTATCCAAAGCAATCTACAGATTCAACACAATTCCTATGAAGATTCCAATGACATATTTCACAGAACTAGAACAAATATTTCAAAAATTTACGCCGGACCACAAAAGGCCCCTCATACCAACAGCAACCCTCAGAAAGAAGAACAAAGTTGGAGAAATCATGCTACCTAATATCAAACTGTACTATAAGTCCATAGTAATCAAAACAGCACGGTACTGGCTTAAAACCAGACACATAGGTCAATGGAACGAAATAGAGAGCCCAGAAATAAACCCACACCTTTACATACAATTAATATTGGACAGAGGAAGCAAACACATAGAATATGCTAAATAGAGCTTATTCAATAAATGGTCTTGGGAAAATTGGACAGATATGTGCAGAAATATGAAACTGGACCACCTTCTTATACCACACACGAGAATAAATTTAAAATGGATCAAAGGCTTAACTGCTAGGTTTGAAGCCATAGAAATCCTAGAAGAAAACATAGGGAGTAAAACCTCAGACATCGCTAGTACCAATTTTTTATTGGATATATCTACCTAGGCAAGAGAACAAAAGGAAAAAATAAACAAATGGTACTACATCAAACTCAAAAGTTTTTGCATAATAAATATATTATTAATATAATTAATGTATTAAGGCAAATACAGAGCTTTCACAATTTAAAAAAAGAGTTGAAAATAGTGTTTACTATATTCTTGAAACATTCTTCAAAGAGGCAGGGAAAGTGATACTTCATTTTAATGAGCAAATAATTACCAGATATTTCCTAATTTCTTATGGTTTAAGCAGCATGTGTTAGATACTGCATGCCTAAAATCCAAAAAGGCAGGACTTTTGCCTACTCTATGATGGTAGCCCAAGCAAATTAAAAGCAAACAACCAAATAAACAAAAATCAAAAGCATTTTTTTTCTTTCATTAACAAGAACACAAACTTAAAGTAAGCCTGACAAACAAAAAAACTGTGATTCATTGGAGGTTGTAATAACAAAGAAGGTTACGTACACCTAGAAGTACCAACAACTGCACATGTATTGAAATCCAAACAGAATAACTCTTTTCATGTTTATAGCAAAACAAAAGTTCCATTTGATTTATAAACTCTTTTCCACATGATATTTACCAGAATCATAAATATTGCCATCATAATGATCTAGATGATATAAGATGAAAGAAAACAAAGGAGAGAGAGAGACAGAGAGACACAGAGAGAGACAGAGAAAGAGAGGAAGGAAGGAAGGAAGGAAAAAGTGATCAAATTCAGAATGGCTTTCATTGGGTTTTTCTTAAAGGAAGTAGATGAAAACAAGTGGAAATAAGGCCATGGCCACCCTGAAGTTAATTGCATACATTCTCCTGTGGAATTGTGCACAGTTGCATACAGAATAAACAATTCATTAACACACTTCATAGTCTGCCCTCTTACAGGATGCTGTCTCCCCACTCACTCATCTCCGTTCTTCAATATGAACTTCTAGAGAATTACTCTCATACAGCATGCTCCCACCCCAACATACACACACAAGAAAGTTGTATCTTATATTAATACATGGAGGCAATAAAAAGCTTAAAAGGGACAAGATCTGAAGTCATTCACTCTTCTTACCAACAGACTGAGTCTCTGTACAACTGATATATATATCTATTGACTAAAAAGTACCCAGGTACTAGAATCATGGTTCTCCAATTCATGTCCTTTCTTCCTACATGTCTTTCTCGGTGAATGTCTCTATCCATGCCAGTCTGCCTCGATCCTATACATTTTTAAAATCCATTCTCAAATGTTATTTTCCTCATGCTGTCAACTGTATGTTAAACACTATCCCTTCAAATTGTATCTCTGTGGAAGACATCTTGTTCAGCCCTGCAATGCAAACATGCATCATCCATTCATTCAACAACTATTTACAAAACCTTGACACTTGACAAGAATTAAGCCAGACTATGTGGATGAAGGATAAACAAAGCAGATGCAGTCACATTGGCATGGGGTTTGCATATAGATTAATGAGGAAATAGATATTATCAACCTTAACTGTCATTTTCAAAGAAGAAATAAAAAGTTCTATCCCATTAAGAAGAAAGGGACCACATTCATAAAATATTACATAATAGCTCATTCTTATGAGGAACTCTTTTTTCATCAATATTGAACAACTACCATAGTGTCACATATACAATAGGTAATTAATAAATATTTGAAATAAAAGCAGTTGAACTGTTAAGAGACTATAAAATAAGGTAAAGTATTTACTATATATTAAAGGTATTATTTTTTTTTCTATCAATGAAATACGGGGAGAGCTTTAGCTGACCAAATTCAGTATCTTTGCTGTTTTGTTTTGACTTTCAGCCGAGATGATATAACAGAATTTTTTGATTTTTAAGTTATGTTGATGTGTAAATGTATATTTATTATGTGTGCTACACTTTAAATTTACTATAGATTTTGCCATTGATTTTTTTAGAAATGGGTTATAGGAATTTCTGTTTAAAAAGCTAAATCACATATGTAATTTAAAATGTTGCAGGACCTCTACTGCATTTCTCATGAGATCTTTTGAATTAAAATTGAGTTTGTAGGCCGAGGTCAATACCTCCCATACAAGTAATTAGAATTGTTTGGAAAATAGGTCAGAGTTCTCCAGCCCAGCTGATATCATCCATCAAAATTACATTTTCAGTTCCTTATATGTAACAAGAAATGTAAGAATTAGAATCTATAATTAGACTTCCACATAGTAAAAAAAAAAAAAAAAAAAAAACAGAAAAATAACCTTTTCGAAAATATATTCCCCAGAGATCATTTTTGTTTATTGTGTTGTTTTATATTTTCTAAGGTATAATATTCAAAAATGAGCAAAGGTTTATTTGTCCTTGGAGTCTAGAAACCAGATTATATGACTATTGTCATAGTACAATCACATTATGGTAAGAGCTCAAATTAATTGGAATATTAGGAAGTAAAGGCAGAAGAAATAGAGAGAAAATGTGAACAGGGGTTCAACAAAATTTAGTGGCTTGTAAGGAAGCTGGCAAGCCTGAGAGGCATGAGGCTAGGAGTATCCAACCTTGTGTATTTTAGGAAATGATGGTATACATTACCACTATTACCAATAAATGGAAGAAAGGGAAAGGAAGAAAAGTAGAAGATGTTCAGTATAAATTTAGGGAAACATAAAACTAATTTATTGATAAAGAATTCAATGCCAACATTATTTGTGGGTGTGTTGGGGTAAGAGTTAGGAGTAGGAATAATTGTTTTGTGCTATTTATCTGAAAGTAAGTATGAAATAGAAAGGGGCATTAATTATAAAAATAATCAAATGGTCAATTTAATATTTATCTTAAACAGAGAATTGTTGAGTGGGATATTGATTTCCAAAGAAAAAATTAAAATTATGTAATAGTATCAAGGCAGAATCTAAACAGTTTGCAATTTTTTTATCAAAAAGGTTCTTTTTATGATAGAAATGTTTTACTTAGATTTTTAGCTTAGGTGTGAGTGTAGTATATTAAATTTGAATGCACTGATTAATTTTTCAAAAATAAAATACAATTAAGAAAAGATATCTTTACATAAAAGAAACTTTTTCAATTTAGCAATTTATTATATGTCTAACTGCTTTCTTTTATAATTATGAAATATAAAAAATGACAGATATTGATATGGATACTGTCAAGATTATAAGTCACTGGCTAGGCATGAGCCCAATGATTTTAGAGGAATATTAATCACTCTTCTGTGTCAATTATGAATGTTTGTCCACGTAGCAGAGCTCTAGTCTGCAGAGAGTAACAACAGTCCTTCAAGACTTAACTTACACATTTGTACAAATGTGCTAAATAGAAATACCGCACTTCTCAATAATCTCAACCAAAACATGTTTGTTTCTTAAACTGACTTTTAAACATCAAATAAATACTTTCAAATTTGGCCCAATATATTCATGTTCATTTTGTTTATAATAAAGAAATCAATATAACAATAAATATCATGTACATATGATCTCAAAAGAGAGACATAATGACATAGGGGAAAAATACAACAGTCATATTTCAAGATAATTGTGCCATATGAAATATTTTGTTAATCAGTTTGAATAGTTTAGGGTGAAGTTACTATTTATAAAGTAAAATATTTTATAAATAAATGAACAAAAATGGCATTGTTGTAAGATACCAAGCTCTTTCATTAAATGCTCTTCACTGTTTTTTTATCTGATTGAATAAATATATCACATATGCATTTACTTTATAACCTATATAAATATAAGAAAAAGATGAAGAAATGAATAATTTCTCATAGTTCCTCAGCTTTGTTAATATATACTTACATTTACAAAATGTCTAAAATATCTATTAATATTTGGTATAAAAACATGGTTTCAAAGAAAATTACAATCTAAAGAAATGGAAAAACTCATCTCTATCTCTGTTTATTTTCCTTAAGTACATTACATATAAATTCATAAAACAATAGCCATACCAAGGCACTGGAATAATTCCACTGGGATTATGCCTAAAAGAAGTAATCTTTTTACATGCTCTTTAATAAGTAGCTCTCTGTTTTTGACCATCAGAAAATGATAACAACCAGTGACCTGCTATGTCTTCTTGTAGCTCTGCCCTGAAAAACCAGCTGCATAGAGGGATTAATCCTTATTTGTACCTACTTATGTAGACATCAATTTATAAAAGCATATACTTTTTTCTACTATTTTTGAGTTTCTATATTATTTTCCAATTAGTTGGTGATAACAGTCAAATAAAATTGATAGCATTAACTCTTCAGTTTATTAACTACTTAGGCAAATATCCAAACATTTTTAATATCTTTTTCTGTAACTGGCACTAGCACGGTGGTCTAAAATATATTAGAGCACAGCCACTTCTCACTACTTCTACTGCATGCACTTGGGCCAGGATCTCTCTATTATTACAATAAGATCCTAATATTGTGCTTCAGCTTGTCTATTAGGCAAAAATCAGAAAGAGAGAGAGAGATCCATTTACCTATGTCAGGATTGAGGAATAGGCAAAGAAAGTTGATTAGTTTAACTACCTAGGATCTTTTCCCATGGTTTATGCTTAATGTTTTGTTGTTGCTGTATTGAAATTCTTAATAACTTTATATTTGAAATTGTTTTGAAAGTCAATACAATAAGAAATGGAGCACACACAAGAGCACTTCCATCCCCTTTCTTCTTCTTGGGATGGACACAGCCATCAGCATAAGGAAGACCCATGATACACTGTTGCTCTCTAAAACTGAGGGGACAGGGGCCCTGGTTGCATGCAGGGACAAAGTTGAACAATTGTGCCCCAGGACCTCTTGGGACATGACTCAACAATGACTATTCTTGCCTCTGGCTGTCAGAGTAGGTGCCCTCAGTGTAGAGGGAGGATGAGTGGAGAACCACAAATTTGCAACTAAAAGAGACTGTCAGTAGAAAACAAATGGAGAAAATCCATTCCTTTGCTTGCTTGAGGTTGTGATTTTAATTGAAACAAGAAGGGATCTGACAAGAAATGTGATGATTATCAAAGGAAAGACATTACCAGACAAAGTTCAACAGGTGAGGAAGACCATCCATGACTATCTCAGTGAGTATTAGTCAGAACTAGAAGACATCTAAAAGATGGATATATAGGATTGCAGTTTTTAAGAAAAAGATCATTTACTTATTTCTGTCTTCATCTATTACCTTTAACTAAGAAAGAATGACACAAAGTTATCAGCGAGAGGTTTATATTTCATGTGCAGAATGTGGGAGACCATAATGGATCAACAAAGATAAATATACTAAGAAAATACACTTTTATTTTTTAAGATAATTTTTATTGATTCTTGTTTTTTACCTGAAGGAAATCATTCATTTTTCTAATTTCCCATTAAATAAACAAATTTAATATTTCCCTTGTTTCAAAAAAAAGAGCAGAAATAACACCTTTTAGCAAGTGTAAATAGGGGGCATTGTTACCAAACATGCAAGTCATTGACCAAAATAATGTACCTACATTATATATATTTTTTTTTCTGATGAGGAAGAAACCAAAAATTAGGTAAGTTCAATGGCTTATCCATGCCCACACAGCTTAAGTGAAAGCCAGATTCAAACAAAAAATGGTCTGACCTATTTTTATGGTTTTAAAAATATATATACAACAGAACAATTTTCAAAAAAAAGTAAATGTCATGCTGACAAAAAAATTCTAATATTGTAGCTATACTTTTAAAACTGTGGTACACATTTATCTTTAATAATAATAGAGGCATGATGGGGAAATTTTAAAAATAAATAGAACTCTGACTGGGGTTGCTCAGTGGGTTGGTCATCATCCCACAGACCTAAAGGTCATTGATTTCATTCCCGGTGAGGACACATGCCTGGGGTGTAGGCCAGGTTCCTGGCTGGGTGCATGTGAGAGGCAACGGACTGATGTTTCTCCCACCTTTCCTCTTTCTCTAAATATAAGTACAAATAAAATATAAAAAATAGAGTAGTAGGGATTTGCCAATCCAGCAAAATTTAAACTGTCTCTTATCTCCAAATGCCCTCTTACCATGATTCCTCAATGTGGCATTTTATCATTAGTATATTATTTCTCATTTAGGAAGTCCTTCCTAGAAGGCATATATTCCTTATAAGGCAATATATTAAGTTTCTACTACTAAGCTATGTTATAACTGTTGAGGCTACTGTCCCCTTTGAAAAGAGGCTTTAAGGAAGCCTTGAGATGAGAAGGTACCAACACAAGAAAGAAAATCAGAAAGGACATTCGGAGAGTATTAAACACAGCCTTTCACTTATTCCTCAGGACATCCTATCTAAATGTAAATAAAATGTAGTAGATTGCTACCACAGCTTATGACCCCTTACTTTATAAGAAAATATACACTAAGGCATAAACTGTTAGTTCTAGCTCTTTTCAAAATATCAAAACAAGTAAGTTGATAACTAACTCATGTCTCCTCTACTCAAGGATATCCTCTAACCTCTTCCTGTGGCATGTAATAATCAGTTCACCTGATTAACCTTGTGTAATCTCGAATGTATCTTCATTAGCAAGAGCAGGGCTGCTGTCGGATAGATAACAAAAGAACACGAAGAATAGAAGCAAGTGTCCAGATGTCAGTAACTGTCCTAGGTCATGATACATGGTAAAACCTCCCAGCACCCCCCAAAAATTACTTTAGCATTTGCATAGCAAGATCCGTAATTGTACTCACATCTAAAGAGTAAGTGTTGGGGATGCTACAACAAGGCTCTTGATATTGGAAGACAACAAACTGGAAATTAGCTGGTCATCTGGTAACACAAATGGGTCTAAACTCTAGAGGCCTTAAAGAAAGCAAATTTTTAAAAGGTTTTTTAAAAGATTTTATTACTTATTTTTAGAGAGAGAGGAAGAGAGAGAGGGAGAGAAACATCAATGTGCCACCCACCAGGGAGCTGGCCTGCAATCCAGGCATGTACCCTGACTGGGAATTGGATGGAGACCTTTGGTTTGTAGGTCAGCACTCAATCCACTGAGCCACACCAGCCACTGCAAAGGAAGAAAATTTGGACCAACTCCAGTAAATTCATAAATCCAAGCAGTTGCATTTGAATATGAGCCCTCCTAAACAAGGATCCTCAGAGAGTATAATAAAATAATGACTGCAATAGATAATACCGTTTTCCTATCCTATTTGATATGAATCAAGACTTTTTCATTTCTTCCAACAATATTGGAAACATTTGGGTGAGAGCTGAGAAGCAGGGAATATAGTTAAAAATATATAAATGTACTGACTCATCTTTAATTTGAGGGTTAGACCAATTTTTGCAAGACTAATTATGATAGTATAACAACTATTTTCCAATTCTACAGAATGAATTCTTATGTTTCACAGGTGGCAAACACAAGGCCTGAGGGCCAAATCTGGCCCTCCACCTTGTTTTATCTGGCCCAGCACCTTGTTTCTACCCCGTGGTGATGCCGAGCTCCTTGCCCCTAGTTAAGGAGTAGTTACATTTATACAGTCCTAAAATTACATTCAGCCCTTTGAAGGCAACCAAGAGGCTAATGTAGCCCCTGGTGAAACTGAGTTTCACACCCTTTTAAACATATAATATATGTTCACCTTTCAGGAACTTTGGACTGACTTAGCTAGTGGCTCAGAATCTCTTGTAGGTTGCAGTCAAAATATCAGTCAAGGCTAAATACAGTCAAAGACCTTGATTGGAGAAGGAGCATCTATTTCTTAGGTGACTCACATGACTGAATAATTAATAATTAATGATTGATTGTTAGTGGCGGGTCTCAGTTCCTCCCAGGTAAGCAGCTTGATTGTCTTTACAATCTGACAGCTGACTTCATCAAAATGAGGGGAGAGAGAGAGAAACATGAACCAGGGAACGAGAGAGAGAGAGAGAGAGAGAGAGAAACACGAACCAGGGAATGAGAGAGAGAGAGAGAAAGAAAGAAATATGAACCAGGGAAAAAATATTCTCTTTACGATCTAGCTTTCAAAATCACATTGTATCACTTTTTCCATATTCTGTTCTTTAAATGAGGGTCATTAAATCCAAGCATATTCAAGGAGAGGGAAATCAAAATCCATCATTTGAAGAATAAATAGTAAAAAAAATATGAACAAATTTTAAAATCACCACACTCATTCAACAATATATGTGACCATTTATTCATTCAACAAACATTAATAAATGTCTCTGTATCTTCATTCCCTGTAATAAATTTTTCTAAAATGGTAGCACAGCATTGATATTCCCTTCCTTGGTCAATAACGAAATTAAAGTTTATAGTAAGAATTAACATCATTGCCTTTCAATTTGTCCCCAAAATATAACATAATCCTTCCCAACAAAAATCCAGTTTGACAGTTGATTTGAATGTATTATGTCCAGTGATATTTATATAGAAAAGTCAAGTTTCTTGTGCTCCAATGTTGCCCTTCTATTCTCTATAGTATTCCCATAATTTTTGGGGGGGCCAAGAGTGGTTTCTGTATTTAGTCTCCTTAAAATATCTTCCCAATCTCTGCAAGTATATCAATCAATGTTCTGTGTTGGCAACTCCTATTATCTCACAACCAGTCCCTGCCTCTAACCTCTAAGTCTTACTGAATGGCAATAAATAACTTTAGAAACATTATTGCTTATTGCCATATTGTTACTTTTACATTAGCCACACAATTAAGATAAAGACAAATTGTTTAAATAATCTGAAACCAAATATGCTTGAACATTTTGGTACACTCTAGTTTTACCTGATGCCTAATAAAAATGATGCTTCCAATTCTAAAAGATGCGTATGCTTATTTACCTCTTGTCTCACTACCCTTTACTTGACCAACTTTCTCACTAATTTTCAGCTCTGGAAGGAACATCTTCTTTAAGAGTTAAGTCATTTACTAAAGAGCTTAATTTTCAGATGGCTAAAGACATATGGAAAGATGCTCAGTAATCATCAGAGAGATGTAAACTAAAACCACAATGATATATCACCCCTCACATGTCAGAATGGCTATCACCAATAAATCAACAAACAAGTGTTGACCAGAATGTGGAGAAAAGGGACCCCTCACTCATTTTTGGTAGGGATATGGATTGTTGTAGCTACTGTGGAAAGAGTATGGAGCATCCTCAAAAAATTAAAATGTAATGGCCTTATGACCCAGAAATTCTACTTCTGGGAATATATATATATAAAAAACCCAAAACATTGTCTCAAAGGAATATATGCACCCTTACATTCATTGCAGCAATTTACAATAGCCAAGATTTGGAAACAGCCTGTGTCTATCAGTAGATGTGTATATAAGAAAATCTGTGGTATGTTATACAATGGAATACTACTTGGCCATAAAACAGAAGGAAATCTCACCTTTTGTAACATTATCAAATTTATATCCTTAGCTCTCTAAGAAAATATGAAGCTGGCAAATTAAATTAAGAATAATGTTCTGGGCTGTTTTCTTTCAGATGTGTTAGTCACTAATCTTGCAATTCTTTAAAATAGGTCAGGTACTTCTCTAGACCATAAGAATATCAGCCATAATATTTTTATGGACAA
The DNA here is from genome assembly GCA_004024845.1 of Tonatia bakeri. Taxonomy (NCBI): domain Eukaryota; kingdom Metazoa; phylum Chordata; class Mammalia; order Chiroptera; family Phyllostomidae; genus Tonatia; species Tonatia bakeri. The sequence goes on along the minus strand of PVIA01003702.1, from coordinate 107,745 downwards.
AGCCAAAGGGGGTTGGTTCAAGGATGGGAGGCAGGGGTGGGGGGGTGGGGGCTACAGTGGGGGGGGATGGAGACAACAGTACTTGAACAACAATAAAAAAATTATAAACATATATAAAAAATAACCACTCACTATAACTTTAGGTGTGTACAGACTGTGAAACACATATACTTGATTATACAGAGCAGATGTGAGGATAGATATTTATCATCATGAATATGTCCTAAAATTCTTAATTCTCGACATCTGGTATGCTCAATACCAACAAAATGCAAGATACCAACCTATACAATTCTAAAGATTTCCTTTCCCAATTGATAAGATGTAGGAAGAAGAACAATAAAGGGGGAATCTCAAGAAAATCACAATCACTTTAAGAGAGACCAATCTAATCCTGTCTAAAAGGGCCTTGGAGTGATTAGTCACTTAAAATCATATAAAAGTTAGGCTCCCTTGAGGTGTATGAAATATGTACAGATATTTTTAACCTCTCCTTATGCCACACATGGTATATGAAGAGTTTATTAGAATTGGCTAAAATTAGAATATCATTGTGAGCAATTTCTTCAAATTCTTTCTTAAGAAGTTTTGCATCATACAGAGCTAGGTGGAGAACACAAAGGATGGCAGCAACTGCAGAGAAAATCACCAGCTGAAAACTGTTGAATAACTTAGGCATCAAGAGGCATGGACACAGACAGGCAGGCCGTGCAAAAAAACCTGTCAAGTCAATGAATAGATACATATAGAGATAACTGGGTAGGTTGACAATGTGGATATTAACTGTCAAATCTTTCTTATTAAAGTAGAAGTAATGACGACATAAAATGCATTTATTTAATTAATGAATTATTTAATAAATAGTCATTTGTTTCTATACATGTGACAGGTCTTCTATTAGACAAAGAAATGCCACAGTGAATGAAATAAACCAGATGTATTCTCTCATGGACAGTTCATTTTCATGACAAAAGACAGAGAAAACAAATGGTACACAGGATTGAGTGCAAACACATACATCCAATGGTAAAACATAGATATTAAGTATATGACATGCATAGGTCATATAATATGACATATATAGGTCATAGGTCATGACAGGATATCAAAGGTGTGAGTATATAGTTGTATCAGGCATGTGTGCATTTTACACACATGTGATATATATGTGCATATGTGTATATTCAATTTATATGTATAAAGCATCTGCACCTGTATCAGGACATGTATCAGGTAGTAACAATTCCAATGAAGAAAAATAAAACAAGTCAAAAAAGAGAGTGAGTTTTCTGTGGATTGGGGGCTTTCAAGTTCACATGGAAAAGTCAGAGGAAACTGTTATAATGTGATTGATCACAGAATTGGGTAGAAGATATTTCAGATACTACAGGAGGCCTGTGTGTATAATGCTAAGGGCTTTGGCTTTTGTCCTGAGGAATATAGGAAGTTACTGGAGAGTTTTGAGAAGAAATATAACACAGCGTGTAAAAGCCCTCTGGCTTCTGTGTGGAGAATAGATTACATAGGGGTGAAACCTCTGCCCAAACAGAGAAACCACCTGGGGACCACTGTGATAAATAGCCCAGCCAAGATATGCTGGTAGCTTGGGGAAGGCAGTGACCTTGTGGATTTTGTACCTGCATGTTATTTTTAAAAGTCTCAAATCTTTGCTGTATGCTGCTTTACTAGAGCATCTCATGTCACATCACATGTGTCCTCCTTCTTTCCTATTTCAAATCTGTATACTAAGATATTCCTTCCTCTCTATATAATCCTTTAAATATCTCTGTTGAAATACATTATCTTTTTAAACAACCATACAAGTTAAGCATATTTAACCTGTGATATTTTATATTATTTCTAAATATTAAACACATGCATAATAATTATAGAATATTTGAAGATAAAAATAGAATAATGAAGATACTGTTTAATTCTACCACGCAGCCACTGTGTAAACATACCTGTATATATTTGTGTAATTTTGATCACTATAAATATAGAATTTTGTGTTCTGGTATTTACACATGCATGCGTATATTTATATATGTCTACTTATATTTAAATGCCTCTTATTTCTAAAGAACATTTTGATTTTTAATATTTATTTTATATCATTCTGTCATTTTTAAATATTAATTATTGTATTCACCAAATATCTACTGAATGCTTAATTTAGAAAGAGCCTATTCTAGGTACATGGTTGATGGCAGTTAACAGGACTTGGAAAAATGAATAAACAAACCTCTGCACATATAGAGTTTATATCCCCATGCTAGGAAATAGCCATTAAATAACAAAATAGCAAATAAAAATATCATGACAGTATGGTTGAAAGTGGTCACTGTCATTGTAAACTAGAAACACATGAAAAGAATTACAAGTGAAGTGGAAGTGAGTCGCGATGTGGTGATCAGAGTTGGCCTTATTGAGAAGGGATTGTCGCTATTTTATTTATCGTTTTCTTACAAAGAACCATGCAAATCTTTGTTCATAAATTCACGCCTACAACTCTGAAATTGTTATTGGATACATTCCCAGAAAGGGAATTAATGGGTTTAAGAGAAATATTTTTAAAGAATGTTTGGATATATGGCAAATAGATGTAAGGAACTTTTTTTAAACCAATTTATTCATATACCAGCAGAGTTCAAGTTATTATTGCAATGTCCATTATTAATGATGAATACTTAACAATAAAGAGAAAAATGAACAACTTCCACTTCACGTTGTTTTTCAATTGCTAATATTGGCATTTTCATATGTAGTTTTAGAACTATTCTGTTGCTCCCCCAAAGATCTTAAGTATTTCAGTTTATTATTTAGTTAAAAGACAATTGAGTTCCCTGCTCACTTCTCCCTTTTCTACTTTATTTTTCAATTTTTGCTGTTCACCTGGATGCCTATTTTTAGGAGGGGTGGAGTCTTTTTCTCTGGGAATTATAATGAAGAATTTTTTTAGGCTTTATTTTTTAGAACAGTTATTTTCTTTAGTTTTAAAACAAATTGATTGCTTTTTAGCAGTAGAAGTGCTTTTTAACGATGGGGAAAGGAGCTACCTCAAAAAGCAGAAATTGTCATTAAAATAAAGTTTTATTATCATTAAAAATTCAAAGGGTGAGTTTAGAGATATCCCATATACAACTGGTCTCCATATGTGCATTGTCTCCCGTTATCACCATCACTCACTGGAATGATTTTATTTATTTTAACTTTTTAATTTTTATTTAATTTTTACCAAGGATGAAACTACATTGACACATCAAAATCACTTAGAGTCCATAGTTTACCTTACAGTTCACTTCTGGTATTGCACAGTCTATTTTTTGAACAAAACTATAACGGTATTTACCCATCATTACCATCATATGGAATATTTTAACTGCCCTTAACTTTCTCCATACTCTGCCCTTTTATCTCTCCCCCTCTTCCTAATTTTAGCAATCACTGATCTTTTTCTTGTCTCCATAGTTTTGCCTTTTCAATAATGTCATACAGATTGAATCACAGTTTGCAATCTTTTTCCAATAACCTTCTTTCATTTAGTAACATGTATTTAAGTTTCCTCCATGTGTTTTCATGGCTTAACAGCTCATTTCATTTTAGCACTGAATAATAGCCCCCTGTCTGGATGTACCACAGTTTATTATTCTATTCACTTAGTAGAGGACACCTTGGTTGCTTTCAAGTTTTAGCAATCATAAATAAGCTACTATAAACATGTGTATGCAGATTTTTGTGTGGACAAAGTTTTCAGCTCCTTTGGGTGAACACCAAGGAATGTGATAACATTTAGTTTATAAGAAACTGCCAGACTGTCTTACAGAGTCACTGTACCACTATGCCTTTCTACCAGCAATGAAATGGGATTTGCTCCACATCCTTGACAGCATTCACTGTTATCAGTGGTCCAGATTTTTGCCATTCAAATAGGTGCTAACTGGTATCTCATTGTTGTATTCATTTGCATTTTCCTAATGTCATATGATGTGGAGCATCTTTTCATGTGCTTATTTGCCATCTGTATGTCTTCTTTGTTGAGGTGTCTGTTAAAGTCCTCAGCCTATATTTTAATGAGGGTGTGAAAGTCCCTTATGAAATATTCCTAATTTCTCCCTCCTGATGCTTATGTTATTACTGTTTTACATTTCACTTACATATAAGCATGCACATGTGCATAAGCATACATAAGTAAATTCAGTTTTGCTATTTTACCTTCCCTTATTCCTTCTCAGATACTTTTACTTTCTTTATGTAGATCTTTGTTTCTGACCTGCATCATTTTCTCTCTCCAAAGAATTCTTTTGACAATTCTTTCAAGGTGTCTGTTGCTTACATTATTTCTGAGAAGTCATATATGATTTTTAATTTTGCTACCAATGAATAAGATGGGTTTTCTCCCATTTTTTTCTTTCAAGATGTTTCCTTTAGATTTGATTTTCTGTAGTTTGAATATGGTATATCCAGGTTTTACATCACGTAATTTTGAAAATCTACTTCATACTTTTAATAGTTAACTTGTAGTTTAAAAATTATTTTTGAGATCATCTAAACTGAAAACTTATTTATAAACACTTCAAATGAATTCCAGGAAAACAGTGACTTTCTAAAGAAAACAAAGGAAATCTATAATTTCTTGATATCTAGTTTTTCTACTTTCTACTAAAAGCATATGAGATGTATTCTTCCATTTGAAAGGAAAGTAGGATGTATGCAGGAAAGTATTATTTTTCTTTATTTATCAGAGATATTAAACAAAAATCTCATAAATAGTCAAAGACCTCTTGCCTATCCTAGAAGTAAACCTGAAACATCAATCTAAATATTAATGTACAAAAAATAGCTTGCAACACTATTTCATGTCATTCAGATAATTTGGTTTTCCTGAGATTCAACATTTTTGTACTCAGAAATATTATAGGCATTGGTACAGAATATCTCTTTGAAAAAGAATTGAGAAAATATTTTACTCATACTTACTAATTTTTAAGTGTAATATATAACAAGAACTATCATATTTTTCTATAAAGGTGTAATGTACTTTTCTCACTCAAGAGAATTGCATTTCCTTTGGCATAGAGATGTAAATCTAAAAATAAAAGCCAAACAGAGAAACAACAAGCATTTATTTGAGATTAAAAAATAACAATTCCAGTCCAGGGGCATAGATTCAGGCAGAAACTCAAATTATGTTCTGATTTGGGGTGAAGGCAAGGGTTCTTATAAGACATGGAAGGGAAATAATCACATGAATAGGTAGAAGGAATTTCCATTGTTGCTAAAAAACTAAGCTACTTTTTAGCTATACATGGATGACTACTGATTCCAGAGTATGTGCTTGATTCTTAGTCCTTGTAGTCAGGATGTTTCCTTTCCTATCAGCTTTACAAACAGTTATTTGTAATACAATGTTGATTTGGCCCAGTCTAGAGGTTAATTTGCCCTCTTCAAATATTCCAAAGTTTCAGGAACTAAGATAGGCAAAGTGGTTCCTCTGGTATTGCTGCCCTAGCTCTATTTTTAAGTTGACTCCACTTATGTCAACTTTTCGCAGAGACCATATCTGTTTCTTAGAATTAAGCACCCAATATGTGCTTATGAATCATCTTTTGGTGACTTAATTCTTCTGCTATTCCTGTCATTATGAAGAATTGGACATTTTAATATGACCTGACATATTTAGCTTATACAATGGGGTTTCAATCAATTTTGAAATATCCAATTTTTGTTTGTATTTTAATTCTATATCTCTCAGAATTAAAAGTATCATATTTATCATTTTCCTTTAAAGTATTAAGTGGTGCCTGCTTTTTGGGAAAAGATGTAAATAATAATCTATTTTCTCAAAGGTCTGCCTGCTGAGATAATTTTAGATTGCCGTGAAGAATAAAACAATTACCAGCAAATAACTTATCTTTCAGGATATGTGTTGTAAATACTCACTGATTTAAGTGAATTATGGACTTTAAAGAATGCTCATTCACCTAGGTGGCTCATTCAGTTCCTTTAGCAAGACAGAAAAACTTGGAAATAATGTCCACTTGCAAAAGGAGTAGGAAGTACTTAGTATTTTTAGTAAATATGTTTAACCTGAACAATAAATTGGTATTTAATTGCCAACAAAATTGTGTGTATGTATTTGTATATGTGTGGAGAGAGAGACAGAGGGAAAGAAGGTTCTAATATAGAGTTACATATGTATTTTAAACCCTGTTGTTCAAGGGTCAACAATATGTGCAAATGTCGAGACAATCATTTGCTACTTTTCCTCAGAATCAAATCTAAGCAGAGAGGGATTCTGTTTAATTTTCTGCCATATTGTTTATTAGTTGGCCTATTCAGTAACTTTGATTTATTTTTTGTTTATTTCTTTAACTTACGTTCACTTTAATTTAAATGAAGCTGTTCTGTTTAGCAAATCTAAAAAGAATCTCCTGTATATCAAAAGTAGTATTAGTGTTAATAATAATTTTTACTCTTTATATCAGTATTCATCATGTGTGGGTCAAAGTAATTAAATTTGGATAAATTTAATTTCATGGATAAATTATTAGAAAAAAATTAACTTAGTATTGGAACAGGTTTACTATTTAGGAGTTAAAATAATACTATTCATTAAATATTATTAAATGTTTAAAATAATAATATAGAATTTCAGATTATCTTTTAAAATGCAATTAATACCAGCAATCCTAAATAAATGACATTTAAAAACATAATATGATAACTCTGATAATGCCTGATCAGGAAATTGAAATAAAAATAAACTTTGATATGAAAATAGAAATTAAAAACATGAGATACCTAAAAATCAACCAACAATACCACAATGAGAATGTATACTAAACACAGTTGAACAGTCTAAAAATAATTATGAGCAACTGCTTGAAGAAAGAATGTCAGAATGTGAACAAAGGAAAATGAATTAAGTGCATGTTGAAAATTAGGTAGAGGATATATAAAAATAATTCTTAGAAAGAACAAAGCTGGAGGCATTACTTTGATGCCTCCAGTTTCTGATCAGTTTCTGGTCTCAAATTATATTAGAAAGCTGTAATGATCAAAATAGTATGGTACTGAAATAAAACCAGACACCAAGACCAGGGGAGCAGAATCAAGAAGCCAGGAATAAACCGATACATATAGAAGCAACTAATATTTGATCAAGGAGCCAAGAAATCTCAATGGAAAAAAAGGTAATCTCTTCAATAAATGGTGCTTGGAAGTTTAGACAATCACATGCAAAAGAATAAAACTAGATCCCTATATTACATTACTCACAAAAAATTAACTCTAATTGGACTAAAACTTAAGTGCAAGACCTGAAAACATAAGACATAATCAACAAAAGATAGAATGGGAGGAAATATTTGCAAACTAAATATGTGATAAGAGGTTAATATCCAAAAGACAAAGAATACATACAACTCAATAGTAAAATAATAATAATACTAATAATTTAATTAAAAAATGTACAAAGGACTTGAGTAGACATTTTTCCAAAGATATTAAAATGGCCAAAGGGTACATGTAAGGTGCTCAATACCACTAATTATCAGGGAAATGTAAACAATTTTAAAAAGAGAGAAAAAAGAAAATTTCACTTCACATATTTTAGAACAGCTATTATCCAAAAGACAGGAAATAACTAACATGATGCTGAAGCTGTGGAGAAAAGGGAACCACATGCAATTTCCACTGTTTGTGTAAATTATTGCAGCCTCTCTGGGAGACAGCACAGAGGGTCCTCATCGCATTAAAATAGAATTACTGTATCATCCAGCAGTTTTACCCTTGGGTATACATCCAAAGGAAATGAAATCAATATGTTGAGAAGATATCTGCACTCCGATATTTATTGCAACATGATTTACAATAGCCAAGACATGAAAACACATATAACATACTATATACCATACTACGTACATGAAGAAATTGAATTTTATCCAACCATTTATGACAACATGGATAGACATTGAGGGCATTATGCTAAATAAAATAATTTAGAGAAAGACAAATACTGTATGAGCTCACTTATATGTGGAATCTAAAAAACAAACAAACAAAACAACAAAGAAGGAAACAAACTCACCAGGTACCTGAGGCTCGGGCACTGGAAAGGGCTTGTTGCACAGGCCCAACCAAGCAGAGGCAGGTGGCAGGCCCGAGACACAGACAGACTAAGAGACAGAGGAACAGAGACAGAAGAACAGCAGGGCTGAGCAGGACAGCACGCAGTGCAGACCCTGGCTGCAGGAACTGTAAAAGCCCGACGAAGCTCGCGAGGGTGCCTGGGAGCCAAAGGCTCATCAGGCTCACCCGAGGTGGATAGAAGACACCTGGGAAGCTGCCCTTTGTACCTCGGGGGGTTTTGTGGGGCCCAGCACATCCTAGGTGGATTTCTGAGGACAGGGACCTAAACCTAGAGATTTCTGATGAGGCCCCACAAGGGAGGCTAGACAGGAAGCACCGCCTGCTGTACTCAGCAGTTGCTATCCTGGAGAGTGACAGGGGAGAGAAAGCTTTAAAACTTAAAAATCAGCCATTGCCCCAAAGAGGCCATTAGTATCTGAAGGTTACTATTCAACCGGGAGTTGTGTATCTTACAACTGGAAGTAAAGGAGTCACCTTAATGGATAGGTTTACTGTTCTAACTCGGCAGAGTGGGAAAGTGAGCACCAGGTTATATTCATTATATGGAAAACAAAAGAGCCACGTTTCTATGAAAGGAGTGACTTTTTCAATCTTATAAGACATATGTTTTATTAAAAATATGGAAAAGAAGAATGAAAAAAAGATTTAAAGCCTAACCTAAGAGAAAAAAATATTTATCTTTAGTATAATTTTTTAGTATATTTTCATCAAGGAAATGTACAACTGAATCACAAAATTGGGGTCATGCTGCACATTAAACACCCAAGAGAAAGTTGGTTCAATGGCTTGAATGGGCATTTCACAAAAAAAGGATATACAATAGCCAGTATACATGGAAAAGTTCTGAACATCATTACCCTTCAGGAAAAAGTAAATTAAAATGATAATACTACACATGTGCATATATGCTAGCATAAAAATAACATAAAAATACAATCCTAAGGTATTTTGTAAGCTAGAGGAGCAATCAAAGCATTCAGACATTTCTGATAGCAGTAAAAATTGAAATAAACTCTTCAGGAAACTGCTTTGAATTACTGACTATGAACCCATAATTCCTATACTGGACACATGCACACACAGCTTAAATATATTGACTAATATACATGCAGAAAAATGTCATACCAGTACAATACATAATAGCCAAAAATTGGAAATTTCTTAAATGCTAATCCAGAACAAAACAGGTAAATAAGTTACGGTATCAAATAATAGATTGTTATAAAGCAATAAAAATAAATTATTGACACATATACCCCGACATTTATGAATATAAATGATATTATATGAATATGATATCATATGAATAATCATATGATAATAAAAATATAGGCACAAAAGTATACCCATGTGACTTCATTTATATAAAGTTAAAAAGGAGGAAAATCTATTTGATGGTAGAAGTAAAAAGCGTGGTTCCCTCTAGGGCGGTTAGTGACTGGGAAAGGGCACAAGGGGCACTTCTGGGAAGCCAGGAGGTAGTGTCCTCTGTGTGTGTGTATTTTAGTCTCAGTGATTTCACACATGTGTTCACTTCTGAAACTCATCAAGCCATGGCTTTTATGTTTTCTGTACTTTTTATATTCATATTTTATAACAAAAGTGCTATCTGAATAACAAAAAACTCTATCTCAGTGTAAAACTGACAAAGTATATCAAGAGATTAAGGTAAAATAATGGTTTGAAAAGCAAATAAACAATTATAGTGTATTCTGTGTCAACTATAAGTCATAATTGTAAAAAATCAAATTGATTTCTCAGCCTAACTTTCCTGTCACAGAGAATCAAATACTCTTTAGGTGTCCCAATTACAACTGAGATTAACCAATTTGGAGAATAATAAAACATGTATAGGAATATAATTATTTTAGTAACTATAAAAATATTATTGGTTTAAAATTATGTTACTCCATATAAGCATGGAATATAGGTATACCATAAACTTGGTTCTATATTTCCAAAAACGGTAGATTCAAGATTTCCTACATATTGATAAAACCAAAAATTTTATATTCCTCAAGTCAGACTGTATTTATATTTAATTCATCTTCAAATAGCAATACATAGCACTTGTTATTTCAGGGAAGTTAGATTTTACCTTTTCCATTAACCAAATAACCAATATAGCTAGTGTTAAATGGTAACATTGGATATTTCATACCCTCTCTATGAAGGGTATGATTAGATAACCTTGTTTAATCTGTGAGGTTTGGAGAAATAAAGGTGACAGTAGTTAGAACTACTTTTATTTTTTTTAAGATCTCATTTATTTTTATTTTTAGATAGGGGGAAGGGAGGGAAAAGAGTAGGACAGAAACATGGATCTGTTGCCTCTCCCACATGCCCCAACCAGGGACCGAACCTGCAACCCAGGCATGTGCCCCGATTCAGAATCTAACCTGTCACCTTTTGCTTTGTGATTTGATACTCAACCAACTGAGCCACATCAGTCAGGGCTAGAACAACTTTATAAGTACACAAAATTCTGTGTCATGAAGTGATATAGAAAACAGAAACAATGCTTTTACTGAATTCTAAAACCCAGACTTCTTCCCATTTTCACTCCCTGCTGTGCTTTGGAAACATCCATTCAAATACACAATGCTTTTTATAAGTTAAATGTCTTCACAATATTCATGAAATAGATTTAGCAGTGTAAACTAGAATGCATAAATTAGTTTATGATTTATGTAAAGTACAAAATAGCAAATGTTTTCTAAATTAGGCTACTAGTTTCTAATGTAAATATATTAAAATGCTGAAATAATCCATTTTATCCAGTGCAATGGAAAGAACATTGATACTATATTTTATAGAATTTGTTAAAACTCATAAGTGATCTCTAGGAAACAATGTCAACTGAAAAGATAGTAAATTATGTCTTTGTTTTATATATTGTAATTAAGTATGGTGAAAATGTGTATTTTACTCAAAATGAGGTAGAAATTATTGTGTCAAAATATAACTACAGCTTAACTTAAAAAAGTTATCCTTTCTTTTTAATGAATGCATAATATGGGTGTTAATATCATAAGGGCAGGAGTTAATTTTTTTTATTTTCTATTTAAAGGATAGAGGAACAAAGGAAAAGGAAACTGGCATTTATAAAGTGTTTTCTATTTATTGGGCATTGGGATACACTTCATATAATTAAATGTTTACTCCATATAACAATCTTACAATGAGAGGCTGATATTCAGTAGAAAAAATGTCACAGTCTGAATATCATTCATTTAGAAATTGATAGAGCTAAGTTATCATCTGCCTGACTACAAATTCCACGTTTTCCCAATATTCCATGTCATCTTCACATACCTGAGTTTTCCCTATGCTAAAACTCATTCATATTAAAGTGTTGGCATAAAGTTAGACAGCATTCTATTGACTGAAGGATAAATGTACAGATTAATAGACTAGAAAGAAGTCTTCAGAAATATATTCACATACATGATCAATTTATTTAAATAAATACATCAATTTAAGAAGAAAGTATTGCCTTTACAGCAAAGAAAGGGGATATCCATGAGCAAACAAAAAAAGATTTTTGACACCGTAAAATTCTCTCAAAATTCACCAGAGACTTAATTTAAGACTTAAATTATGAAATTTCTTTCCTGACTGGTGTAGCTCAGTGGATTGAGTGCCAGCCTGTGAACAAAAGAGTCACTGGTTCCCAGTCAGGGCACATGTGTGGGTTGCAGGGGAGGTCGCCAGTAGTGGGTGCGTGAGAGGCAACCACACATTGATGTTTCTCTGTGTCTTTCTCTCTCCCTTCCCCTCTCTAAAATCTTTAAAAAAGGTATAAAACTTCTGAAAGAAAATGTAAAAGAAAGCCTTTGTGATCTGGGGTTTGGGGGACTCAGACTACATATAGCAATTATAAAAAAAAGAAAATGGGTAAATTGAACTAAACTAAAACAAAAAAATGTTTCTTTCTTAAAAAACAATATTAGGAAATGAAAAAGAAAACCGCAATTTGGGAGAAAATATTTGCAAAACATACAAATAATAAATTAATTTTTCTAAGTATTTGGAAAAGTATCACAACCATAATAGTAAATAAACCATTATATATTTGGCAAAAAAAAAGTACATTTGATTTTTTTCCCATAGGATGGCTCTAATATCGCTTAGTTGTCTTTAACTTCATTTGAAACAATTTTGCTAGATTGTATTGTGACAGCTGTCATATCAACGTGCATTTTAAAAAAGACATTGAATTGGTGAATCTTTGTGTAGCCATTTTAATACTACAGATGGAAGAAAATATGCAACATTTTCAGCATATTATGCTTTATTATTATCAAGAAAGTTACAAATGCAACTGAAATGCAAAAATAAAAGATTTGTGCAGTGTATAGAGAAAGTGCTGTGACTGATGGAACGTGTCAGAAGTTGTGAAGTTTCATGCTGGAGATTTCTTGTTGGATGATGTTCCAAGGATGGGTAGACCAGTTGAAATTGATAGTGATCAAGTCAAGACATTAATTGAGAACAATCACTGTTATTGCGGAAGATACCCAGCATACTCAAAATATCTGAATAAGTAAAGTTATAGATGAAAATGAAAAATGTGTCTTTTATTTTACCAAAGAAACTTAACTGAACTTTTTGGCCAACTATATATCTATATAGATCTACATATATAGATCTACATATATCTACATATAGATATATATAAATATCTATATGTAGATATATATAAAATATATAAGTGAAAAAGTAACTGTATATACACTTTAACCAAGATAAACAAAAAGCCAAACAAAACAAAACAAAATAAAAACCTGACAATCACAAGTAGTAGCCATGAGTTGGAGCTACTCAAAGTCTTATACATTTCTTTTTTTAAATAACTAAATTTGACGTATATATTGTATAAGTTTAAGGTATACAGAGTATTACTTGGCATATTTATATACTATAATATTATTGCCATGGTAGAAATATTTATTACAAAATTACATCACAGTATAATTGTCTATAATTTTATTTATATATTAGATGTCTGTGACTTATTCTCATTTCTTATACATTTCTGATGAGAACTGAAAATAGAATGGCCAACCTTGGCTGGTGTGGCTCAGTGGATTGAGTGCCGGCCTGTGAACCAAAGGGTCACCAGTTTGATTACCAGGTAGGGCACATGTCTGGGTTGCCAGCTAGGTCCCCAGTATGTGGTATGTGAGAGACAACCACTCATTGATGTTTCTTTCCCTCTCTTTCTCCCTCCTTCCTCCTCTCTCTAAAAATAAATAAAATCTTTTTAAAAATCAAAATAAATCAAATCTTTAAAAAAAGATAGCCACTTTGGAGAACACTGTGGCAGGTTCTTATAAAGTTAAACGTATTTCCAACCAACAACCTCAAAAGCCTGTTTGGAAAAAGCAAAAGTAAAACATGATCACAAAAATATTTGTATTTTATTGTACTTAGTAGTTTTATTCATAATAGTCAAAAACTGGAATCAATCAAATGTCCCATCAGTTTTTGACCAGATAATTGCATTTAACAGATGAAAAACAAACTAGTCATACATGTACTATCAACTTGAAATAATCTCAGATACCAAACACATGAAATTACATATTGTGTGATCCTATTTCTGTTATGTTTTTAAATGACAATATTACAGTGAGAGAAAGCAGGGCTGTGGTTGTCACTAGCTGACTGTGTGGAGTGAAAAGTGACTGCATGTGAACATGAGGGCACTTCCTGAATATGTTTCATACCATGACTGTCAGGGGGTTTATGCGACTGTGTACATTTGATGAAACACATTAAATTATTAATTTGAAATTGGTAAGTTTTACTGTATGTAAAATTAAGCCTTTATATCAATGACTAAAACAAGTAAGGTGAAAATTATGATGGCTCACAGCTAAAAATACTGTCAGTACAGGCTGAATAAGTTCAACTTCTTATAGACTAGAATTTTCTGGATGTTCTAAATCCTGGAGACAAGGAACAAACCCAAGAGTAGTTTCTCTTTTATGAATCAGAGACTGACTTATTGACTATTTTTTAATATATAAAGTTTTTATATACAAGGGAAGTCCGATAAACATAAGCTATTTTTAAGAGAAGTATAAAGAAGCATTTAAAAATTATTTTTCTGACTTGATGTCTAAATAAATAGTGTTCACACAATGATGGACATAGGAAAATTTTTAACCAAAGAAATTATTGTTCTAAAGTTGTTTCCATAAGAAAAAATAACTTCTAAGGTGTCTGAGGATGTTACCACAGCTTGACCTTTTTCCTATACATTTTTAAATCATGTGTCCTAACCTATTCTAGTGAGTAATGCCTGCATATTTCCATTACACTTCTAGCAAAATACTGGACTACATATTATAGAAGAACTCCTATTACAATGAAATTACAATATGAATATTCTACAACACACTTGTTATTGTTGTGACATAGCAAAGTGAAGAACATCTCAAGAAAAAGAACAATGTGGGTAAGAAGAAGGGAGAGATGCTGAAAGAATATGGAAGGAAGATAAAGAACAAGAAGAAAAAGAAAGAGAAGAGGAGCAATAAACAAATACTCAGTTTGGGACTGTACTCCAGAGCAAATGCTGGAAACCAAAGCTAGAGCTTTAGAGTATTATAGGTGGCTTGGAATTTTTCATCCATTCAAAACTAGAATCTAAGGCAATATCATCTACTCATGGACAGAAGTGAAGACATTAAAAAGACAAGGGTGTTTAGCCCTCCCTCACACTTACTGAGCTCACTCATTTGGCCTATTCAGAAATTGGACAGCTTTGGTAAATGGCAGTGGATTATCAAAACAGGTGGTCGCTCCAATTACAGCTGCTGTTCCAGATTCTGTTTCTGTTATGGAGCAAATCAACATAGCCTTAGCACATGGTATGCAACTAATGAGCTGGCATGCGTTTTCCTCTGTGTCATTTAGCATAGACCACCAGAAGCAGTTTGGGTGGAAGGCAGAAACATGTCATTGTCTTACTCAGGGCCATGCCAATTCTTCCTCAGTCACCATCCAGCCTGAAGTGAATCTGATTTTTTTTATTATCTCACAGGATCTCGTGACAAATGAGCTTACAGAAGGGGAAGTAGCAAAATGCTTTCATATACCACACACATGACAATATGAACTACACCTCACCAAATTCAGAGACTTCCATCTCAGCAGAGTTTCTATGGATACAGTCAATGGTTTAAGTCATATTATGATATTCCTTTATAATGAAAATTATGATAATGGTTTTAGAATTCAGTAAGCCTACTAAAATCATTAAATGTATACTCCAAATGGACAAAATTTATGGCATAAAACTTAGACCATAATAAAGTTAAATAAAAATTATTCTTCTAGAGCAAAAGATGAAAACTGTGACCTTTTACTTAGAAAGAGTGGCTGTACTTACTGGGCCTCCGTGGAATTTGCAAGCAAGGTATATAATGTCATTTCATGAGGCTGTATTGAACATTTTGCAAGGTTATTAGTCCATTGGGCTATAAAATTGGGGGCAGAGTTTAGAATAAGAGAGATTTCTGAAGAGGATCCAAATCACAGTGCAAGAAGCTCTACCATTTGGGCTTATGACCTAGAAGACACACGTCTTTATCAGACAGTGATGTAATATGGAGCCTATGCAAACGTCAATGGGAGAATTACAGCACAGAGCCTCATGGTATTCTTCTGGAGACACCTGTTCTTTTGGAAAACAGTCCAGAGTTGCTAGTGCACAATCTTTTGGATGCTGAATACCTGACCACAGAACCCACAATGCCCATGTTGAATGAGTTGTCATCCATGAGCTGGGTAGCCGCTAAACCATCAAGCTGCATAGGATTTACACAGGATCACTGCCTGACAGAAGATTAATTATATATGTGAATGAACTTGAATAGATTTTGTGTACACAAGGAAGTTTCATGACAAAACTCAGATTCTCATAGCACTCACCTTTGCTGCATTGTCACTACTTCCTGTATTAAATTATGTATTGCTAAGAATACTTGCACAGTACTCTGTAATGACAGCTACAGTGACTTATGATAACAAAGGCAAATACCACAAAGTAAGACGGTAGAAATAAGACCAAGTATATCACTAATCAAAATAAAGATACACAGTCTAAATTTACCATATCAGAAACAGGTTTTCATATTGGATATCAGTTAAATGCTTTTCAAAAGTTGCAAATGACAAATACAAAAGGTCACAGGAAGATTAAAAGTAAAGTAGAAATAAATTTTTAAATGAGAATTATATCTACCACCAAGCTAATAGCAATAATAATAATAATACTAATAATAACCTGTTATATTAATATCAAGCAAAACATAATATAATCTTAAAGTTTATTAAGGGTGCAGAAACCCAGTATATAATTATAAAAGTCTCAGTTTTCATGGCATTTTAAACATTCTATATGATTCTATCTAATAATATAACCTAGAAATAAGTAGTATAATGATTTATGAAAATGCAAGGGGGAATGATAATTCCCTAACAGGCTTCATTTTGGAATCTACCTCTCTCACTTAAAGTAAATAATATAAATAATGTAAGCACCATAAAGTCAGAGGTTTTTGTCTTTCTCTTAACTACCCTATCTTCACGTGTCTAGTCCATTTGGGATGTTATCACAAAATACCACAGACTGGGACGTTTATAAATGAAAAAAAAAGTTATTTCTCATTGTTCTGTAGCCTGAAAGTCTGACATTATCAGGTATCAGCATGGTAAATGAAGGGATAGAGAGCTGTGTGGGGGTCTTTTTTATTACAACATAAATTTCATTCCTGGGGATTCCACCTCATGATCTAAACTGCTCCAAAAAACCCCACCTCCTATGCCAGCATCTTTAAGGATTACTATTTTAACACATGGATTTTGGGGAGGCACATTCTGATTTTAACATATGAATTTTGAGAAGGTATCACTTAATACCAAGAAGATAATACATAATCTGCTGAATTAGTAAATTATGAATGGACCCAACAACCAAAAATAGTAGTAAAAGTATAAAATATAGAAAAGAAGCATCATTGATGGAAGTATTCAGATTACTGCATCTCATTATAAGGAAGTAAGTAATCTTTGCAAGTAAGATAAAATATTTATAAAAAGTTGGTCATTAACCAAATCCTTGAAAAAGATTTTTTAAATTTATAGCATACAGACTCAATTAACTTAAAATAATGCAATTAATTTGGAATTAAATGACAATATGAACTTAAAAATTGTGTTGAAATCAATATTCACTTATAAGTAATTCAGAAGTCAAAAGTAAAGATACTTTAAAGTATTTGGAAATTAACATTCTATTAAATAATATATAAAATTTAAACAATATATAAAAATTAAAATTCAAAAGAGAAATAACACAAAATGTATAAAAACAAAGATAAAATTAATATGATTATTAACAGAAACAAAAAAAATGGTTCTTTGATAATACTAATTAAAGAAAACAAAATTAAAGACAAGGTGCAAATGAGAATTGTTAGAAATAAAAAAGTGGATATAATTAAGAGGAAAAATCATTGAAATGTGTTTGTGTATTCATGCATGTCTGAGGTTGAATGGATAACAAAATTTGAATTTTAAAAAGCTCAGTATCCAATTTATTCAAAATGTGGACTCCATTTACTTGTGAAATCTCTCTAGGAACATAAAGATTTCATCTACTGATAATTCCTCTTTGGCATCTTTTATTCCTCTGAATGACTAGAAGGGATAAGATTCCTGAGTGCATTGCCTATCCCTCCCTGGCAGACAGGCCTTCCCATACTGGACATCTGTGACAGCCTCTTCCAAAGTATATCACTTACTGTCCGTTTTCATTCCTTCTGCACACCTGACTCACTCTCTCTTTCCTTATTTCCTCTCATTGTTTTTTTTTTTTTTTTGGGTGGTCTTGGCTCAAATGAATTTGTCTAATTTTTGATGTCCATATTTTTCTTTTCACCTAGCTATCACACCACCCACTTAATTTCCTAGATCCACTTCTAACATTATCTTAAACAACCAATTAAACCTGCATTCAAATTTCAGTACACATGCTCCTGCTATAAAAAATGTTTTCCAATTTATATCATATAAAAACAGACACTCTAACCTACTTTGCTGTATCTTTTTTAATCATTTGAAACCAAGAATTGGAACAAGAATAACTACTGGGAATTAGCCTAAATTCATGAAAGCACTTAATTTTTCTGGAACTGATTTTAACCCTAGGGCAATGCTTTTGACAGCATATGGTTTAGATTTGGCATAAGAGTGGAAACACGCTAAAATCACTGCTTGGGGATTCACAGTACTTAATACAGAAATGCCCCAGTTAGGTTTGGTCAGAGATCACAAAAGCCTATTTCCAGAGTATGCTAGAAGGTGTGAAATGTACTAAAGAATAGAGCAACGAAACCCCAGGATCACAATTCAACAACCATTATTAGAGAACCTACTATATTTCAGGTAATGCATTACACATTGGGGACATAAGGATTTTGAGGTTTTGGTCCCCTATTACAATTACAACATTGACCTAGTTCTTTCCTCAAACAGCTCATATTATAAAGGTACAAGAGATTCCTAATAATAGAATGTTAAAGTACTAGCCAAGCAATTTTGCTAAAATGACTATGAGAGTCTAGGGAAATAAGCTATTTGCTTAGGCAGTCAGGGAGAGAGGTGGTATATTGCAGGAGGTAACATTTAATCTGGGATGTAAAAAATGAGCAAATGTTTCTAGGAGCGGGGGGGATGGCATTTCAGGTAAATGTAGAAATAAATGCCAAAGTAGAGAGATGTGAAATTGTGTGGCAAGCAAAACCATTCAGGAGCACTAAAAACTATAAGCAGGAATACGATAAAGGACTTCAGAGTTAAAAAGATAGATTTGTGTCAGCTCACAAATAATACATCATAAGGATTGATGCCTAGCTTTAAAATATTTTAAGCTCTGATTGGCTAAAGTTGATCTTGGATTGCAAGTAACCCTAATCACTTTCAATCACAAAATATCCTATGTTCTAAAAGATAATATTCTAGACCTCAGTTTTTTTTTATAATATGACTGTCAGCACACAATCTTAAATAAACAGGCATAGAAAAAAATAGCTATCATAATTGATACCAAGAGGAGGAACAGAGAGAAGATGGAGTTATCAAATATGGATACTAAAAGCTAGCATTGGATATGTCAGAAAAGAACAGAAGATGATAGGAAATTCCCACTGTTAAATGGAAACTATTTAAATATTTAATGAAAATGCTAGATTTAAAAAAATTATTGGTGATTTATGCATTTAATAGATGGATTTTACACAGATAATGTGCAATAGAAAATATACTATAAAAGATAAAAATAGGTAGGAAATAAGTATGCAAATCAAAACACAGAAAGGCAAAGGTTAAAAAAAACGACAAAAAGTAAAAATAATGTAGGAAATACAATTCACTATAATCTGAGTCCTCAAGAACAATAGGAAAGAATGAAAAAAGATATTTGAAGAGATAATGGCTCAGTTTTTAAACAACACAAATGACAGCAAGTTATAAAATCAAGAATTATTACAAACTCAAGAATTATTGATAAAGGAAAACCATGCTAAATGTTAAATCAAAGAAAAATTTAAAAGCAACCAGAGTAAAAAAGACTTCTGCAAAGCAAGAAAGGTAAGACTGATAGCTGTCTCCTCAAGAAATAATGTAATTTTGGGAGATAAAAAAAGGAACATCTTTAAAAGCTGACAGAAAATAATTGTTAACCTAGGACTTTTTATACCCAGTTTTAAAAGTTTTTAAAATAGTAAAACACAACGAACAACAATGACAGAAACCTGACTTTTGCTTCCAGATAAAATAGATGAACTTGGACTGCAGTTGCTCTCTCACCTGAAACAAGCAAAACCTAACCAGACTTATGAAACAATTTTCGAGACGCTTGGATCTTAGGCAACAAAGAAGAAATGCCCCAGTGAGACAGAGACTAAAGACGGTAAGCTGTATGACCGCCGGCCCCACCCCGCTGCTTACTGCTCTACACTGTTTCTAGGCTGCAGCGTAGGGAGATGAACACATGCAGATCTAGGCGGACTCCCTGAGTTCAGAAGACAGAGCTAAAGTTTCCGGAAAAACAATGTAACTGGAAGTTACTGCACAGAGTACCAGAGAGGAGAAAGCTCATGGAGAACACAAAAAGTCTGCAAAGGATTCTCCTCAAATTTCACCAGAGAACTATTAGTATACACGTGAGAAAACTACTCAATCTCAAAAACGAAAATCATCCAAAGGATTAGGAGAATATATCTGGCACGACACACGGTGGAGGCACACTTTCACCAGCCAGGTGGGAAAACCTCATAATTTGTTGACATTGGGATAGATAGAGTACAGAAGAGTCTTGCTTCAGTAGTAGGAAATATTTAGGTCAAAATTAAACACTGTTTGACTTCTGTCATACAAATCTTAAAATCTGAACCTGAAAAGATCCACTGATTCCAAATCAATTGTGTACCCAAACAGCTCAAGAATATTTATAAGAATACAGAAGTATCTATCGCTCATGCACCCAGAAACATAAAATGCACATTCTAATTAAAAATAACAGTCATGGCAAGAAATAGTAAAATGTTACTCTAAATTAGGAGAGAAGTGAATGAATTTGATCAAGAACTAACACAGATGTTAGACTTAGCAGATAAGGATATTAAAATAGATATTACAACCATATTCAATATGTTAAAAAGTAAAGTAGACTTGCCTGGTGTAGTTCAGTGGATTGAGCATGGGCCTATGAAGCAAATGGTCGCTGGTTCAATTCCCAGTCAGGAGACATGCCTGGGTTGTGGGCCAGGTCCCCAGTAGCAGGCATGCAAGAAGCAACCACACGTTGATGTTTCCCTCTCTTTCTCCTTCTCTTCTCCTCTCTCTAAAAATAAATAAATAAATAATCTAAAATATTTCAAAAGTAAAGTAAAAGACCTGAAAATATTTTTAAAGATCAAAAATAAAACTTAGAATGAAAACTTCATTAGCTGAGAAGAAAAATACACTGAACAAATTAAAGTCAGACAAAACATTTCAGAAGATAAAAATAGTGAACTTCATGATATAGCAAAAAAAGACACCTCAGGTTAAACACAGAAAGAAAAACAAAGTTAAAAGTGAGTATCTCTGAGCCATGGTGCACCTTCAGTTGGTTTGATAGATGGGTAATTGGATTTCCCAAATGATAGAATAGAGGAAAGAGACAATAATAATAAGTATGAATGGTAGGTACAAAATAGACAGGGTTAGGTTAAGAATAGTATGGGAAATGTAGAAGCCAAAGAACTTATATATACAAACCATGAACATGAACTAAGGTGGAGAAATGATGGTGGGAGAAGGGGTACAGGATGGATGAGAGTAAAGAGGAGAAAAAATGGGACAAATGTAACAGCATAATCAATAAAATATATTTAAAAAATTAAATTTAAAAAATAAAACAGAAGAAATAATAGCTTATGATTAGTTTCATGAATATTACAAGTTCAGATCTAAGAAGTTTATGCTACAAAGTATGATATCATTTGAAATGATGTGATAAGTTAGTATGTGGACAATAAAAGTTACAGCAACCAATAAAAAAAGAGTTGATAGTTTATAAGTCAAAACTGGGGATTAATTAGAATCATGAAAAACACCCTTCAATACAAAGGGTGGCAGGAAAAAAAAAGAACAGATAAGGCAAAAATAAAGATTGATAGATTTTAATCTGACTGCATTAAGAATCACACTAAATGTTAATGGTCTAAACAATTCAATTAAAAGTCTCAATGAATAAAACTAAAATGTCTAACTATATGTTGCTTACAAGAAACAGATTTTAAATATAAAGGTATGGGTGGTTTAAATGTAAAATGATGAAGATATATGCCACATTAACTTTAATTTTAAAAAACCAGAAAGAGCTATAATTAATATAAAAAACAAAATTTTAAAGGAATTAGTATTGCCTGAAATAAAGAGAGATATTTTATGTTGATAAACAGGTCAATTCAACATTTATATTATAGGCACAAGTCTGGCTATTTCATATTTTTAGAAATGTCTGTATATTTATCTGTAATGTATATGATATCCACTTACATAAATAACTTTCATTTTATTTCCTTTTTAATTTAAGGATGTATCTAGTATTTTATTTTATTGTAGAAATGGAGCATTATAAAATACGTCCTATTAAATACTGGTGTTAGTACAAGAACATAGATGAACCTCCAAAGCATGCTAAATGAAAGAAACCAGTTTAAAAAAGAGATGAAAAATAACATACTGTGTGATTGAAGTTATAAAATCTGAGGAAATACAAAATTAATAAGTGAAAGAGAATAGAACAAAATGAAGTCTGAGAAAACAAAAAAGATGCTTCAGGACTGACTGCGGTGGAATGCAGGAATACTCTTTCTGCGGTTGCAAGTGTTCTACGCCATGGGAGTGGTCAGGTAGATATATCCACATATTTATCAAAACTCAGCAGACTATATGCTTAAAGTATCTCCATATATTTAGGTAAATTATATATCAATACATTTATTAGAACACACAATAGAATACATTTAAAAGGTGTTATTTCAACTGTACTATAACAACAATAAAAAATGTTTTAAAAAAAGATGTTGGTTCTGACACATTTGAGAGCTATTATTTAAATCTCTGTTCTCTTAAGCGTTTATTGAATTTATTGATTCCTCTCATCTATGTTCACCATCACTAGAGTTGGTGAAAATGTCAAATTCTTCATCTTTTCTTTAAAATAACATAACCCATTCCATTGCTTACCAAGCTACAGTTAAACCACCCAAATGGCACTTCAAGGTGTTTTGCTAAGCAAGTACAAGTCTCTGGACTAAGAAAACTACTTCCATATGATTTAAAATGAGAGTATTTTACCTCTAATTATATAAAATCTATGATAAGAGAATTGATGTTATTTTAAGAGATTTGGGGTTCTGTTTGTTTCTCTATACACACAGAGGTACAAACTTGTTTATTCACCATCAGTTATAGAAGGTGATGACAAAACATTGGTACATTTTGAGGAGTTTTCTGCTTTAATAAGATGAGAAGGTATTCCCTTTCCCACCCCTCACTACGATGAATGAGTAACACAGATTTTCAAAATGATTGTCAGAATGAGAAAGAAGGACTGCAGGCTCAGAATGCTGCACATGTATTTATAGAGATCTTTATGCACTCACTCACAGATAATTTCTGCTCAGCAGTGTTCCATTCCGGATTGAACTTCTCAAGGAGATGATTATAAAATCAGAAAATGATGTCCCAGGTTTCAGCCTGGCATTTACAAGAACTGTTGAATATCTATGATTAAAAATAATTGCAAAATATATCAGAATGATTGCTCAGTCAAGCTGTGCCATAGTTGTCACCAAGTTACCACACATTCCAGATTAGTTTATACTTAGGCTTTACTGAAATTTATGCTTGTGGGGAATAGATTAATATATATTTTACTGATATTATCATAAATGAATTCTAACACTCCAAATAAAATATACTTTTTATTAACAATAAAATGTTAGCTACATTCTTGATAACAATCAATAGGTGAAGGTGAACAAGTGAACCTCATTTTAGGGCAACAATCTAATCCATGTGGATACACTCTCAGTGAGGACTGACATTGTTTTGTAAAACACCAAGTGCTTGGGGGATAGAGCATCTCTATGCTTTTCATCTTTAAAACTACTGTGTAGCAGTATTTAAGAGATCCTGGATGCAATTTACAGTATTTACATATGTTAAGATCCTAAGTTGAGCATTTTAGGTTTTATCATTGGGTAGCATACATCACTGAGCAGAAAAGGCAAAAATATGTAAACATATGTGCTCAAATGTTTGTACATTGATAGTATCAAGGGATATGTGTGGCATGAATATGCTTAAATCTGTCAGATATATTCTATTACACCTAATCAATAGAGCATGTTTCGCATGCTCTATTAATACCTAATGCATCTGATCCATGTAAAAGTAGAGGCTAATATAATATAAATGTTTTTGTGTATGTGTATAATAATGCATCTAGTAGGAGTAAGGATAATGGGTAATGGGGATAAAACAGAGGAGCAGGTCTTTGTTTTCTTCTACTTTGACTATTGGTCAGAATAGCCATCCTTTATCTTTTTAAATTGGGATTTAAGAAATATTTTATTTCAGAAAATTTCAGGGGCTACAAATTTAAAAACACATATTTAATTAGGCTATCATTACTATCAATGATATATTAGTAATTCTCATTTATTAAGCTCTTTTCAAATACCAGGCAGTATACTTAACCTCTTATTATTCAATTTTGTCACAATATTTTTTTAAAATATTTTATTTATTTATTTTTAGAGAGGGGGGTAGAGAGAAAGAGAGAGGGAAACATTGATGTGTGAAAGAAACATTGAACCATTATCTCTTGCATGTTCCCAACTGGGGACCCAGCCCCCAGCCCAGGGGTGTGTCCTGACTGGGAATCAAACCAGTGACCTTTAGGTTTGCAGGACAATGCTCAATCCACTGAGCTACACCAGCCAGGGCTAATTTTGTTACAATCCTTACATAAGATATTATTCTTTCTATTTTACTAATAAAAAAATAACTGGAGATAATGTTAAAAAAATTCACTGCAATCCCAATGCAGGTCTTCCTGGCACTGTTTTATTATTATTATTATTATTATTATTATTATTATCATCATCATCATCATCATCATCATCATCATCATCATTATTAACCATGCTCCTATTATTACCATTCAAGTACAAAATCCAGTAGGACATATAATTAACAATTGCTATCTCATCATGGAATAGGGCATTCGTAGTAATGTATAATAGCACTCATATGACAGAGAAAATCTAATGATTCACATTACTAATTATACTCAAAAGAGTGGAGATTAGTATTTCTGGAACTCAATTGTGTAAGTTTGATATCCACACTTCGCCACATGAAGCTGTACCTCAGATTAATATACGTAAAACTTTAAAGAATATATGGTATATATTAAAAGTTCTAAAAAATGCCATGTATTATTAAAAAGTGTTTGTGGTGATTGTTATATTGTACTTAATTCAATAGAACTCCTAGTACATATAAGTGGGAACAACTAATAAGAAATTTTCTCTCTCTTAGTTTATGATATACATTGTATGGATGTTTTATGAACACTAAAAACAGCCTCAACGTGTCTTCAAATTAAACTTGAATTTCTAGGACTCTGAAGTCTTTACTCTGAAGACTATTTTTTTTCCAGTTGAAGGCTTTATTTAATCAGTAACACTTAGAATCCAGATCTAGAGTACAAATGAAATCAGAATCCTCCCACCATTTCCTTCAATTGACTCACAAAGTTTCATGTAAGCATGAATCACTGAGGTGGTTTTTTTTTTTTTAACTGGTAATTTTAGTCCTCACCCTAAGTAATTCTTAGAATAAAGATAACCTAGACATAATCCCTGCAAAACACTATTCTGGATATAAGAAAATTTATACTTACAAATTTACCTAATAGTAGTTGAATTATTATTTCTCCTTTGCTTTGAGCAATACTTCGTGCATTTCTCAAGATTCTGTATCACATACAGTCATGTTTGGGTGTAGAACTGAGGTAAATAGGATGAATAAGTTTAAGTATTTTTCATCTGGACAGGTGCCAAACCTACTACATGTCATTAGCACTGTGAAATTTCACCACTGTCATTTATTATATCAGTAAAAGACACATGGCTGGAGAGTTTGAGTAAGTGAAATTTAATAGACATTAGTTACATATAACCAGCCCTTGATAAGTGGGAGTAATGAGAGGGCCCAGGGAAAGAGCAAATATAAGCTCAAATCACATATAAAGAAAAACAGCACTAATCTTTTGATTATTAGGAGAAAGATTAATTGGTTGAACCCCTGCAGGCTGCTGATTCTACAATGGGGAATCCATTGATTACTGTTGTTTGCCAGGCATGTGGTTCAAAACCTTTGGGCTGATCCACATTTGTATTCGAGGAGAGGAGAGGAGGGGATGTAGGAGGTAAGCGAAAAGGAAAAGAGGCAAGTTATAATTCGTGTCAACTGGGTGCTATCTAGTTGTTGAAGAACACTCTGTTCCTTAGCATAGCTTGTTTGAATTCCTTAAGCACTCTGTGGGTAAAGATTGTACCCTGTACAAGAATGCAAATGCTGAATTATTGATGTATAGGACAAGGCAACTTCTAATCTTTTTAATTTCTGGTTACTCGCACATGTATATATTTTACTTCCTCTTTATAGATACTAATAACAACTCTGTTTAAATTCTAAAGTAGCTCATCATAAATTCCCTTTTTATATATCATAGTTGCTATACCAATATAACAGGTAGTTATAAATAATATACAATAAAAACCTCCCACAGCCAAAAAACAAAGTTTGATACTTTTCTGTGAAAATTTTTTTTAAATGTTTTATTGTTATTCTTTCACAATTGTTCCAATTTTCCCCCTTTGCCTTCTTTCACCCAGCTCCCCCCCCCAAAAAAACCCCACCATCAGTCCCCACACTGTTGTCCAGGTCCATGGGTCATTCCTACATGTTCTTTGACTAGTCCCTTCCCCTTTTCTCCACCGTTATCCCCCTCCGCACCTCTCTGGTCACTGTCAGTCTATTCTACGTTTCCATGTCTCTGGTTCTATTTTACTCATTAGTTTATTTTTTGTTCATTAGGTTCATGAAAAGTTTTTAAAAATTATCATGTCATTGTATCACGCATCAAAGAAAACAGTTGTTAATCCATTCAATAAATAATGATCATTTCTCTGCTCTGTTGTGAGGATCCATGTTATAACCAGAAATATAAGGATATATAATATGGCTTCAATCTTAAAATCTACTCTATGGAGAGAAATGACAATTATCAACAAACCGTGTAAGCAGACACACATATAATAACAAATTGAAATAATTGCATCATAGGTGTCAAAGAAAAAAAAACACAGGCTCAAAACGGCAGCACTTGTGCTGAAGCCCATGATACCACCTGGGTTAATGCCTGAATGAATGGTTGTTGAAAGTTTTCCTAGAAATACAATCTTAGCCAATATAGAATTTTTTGGTTAAACACCAGTAAGGTAAAGTCTTATCACGTGAGACCTCTACAGCCTCCCTATGGGAAGCATTGCAAGCTGCATCATACAAACCCTTGCAGTTCCCCTCCCAACCACAGGAAATGTCTTCACCTAAAAATAATCCTTGAATAGCTCCCTGCCCACCCTTCTCCCTTACATTTTTTATAATCCCCACCCTCAATCGTTAGATAAGATGCTGCTGAATTCTTGACTGAGAATGTTGTAAAGACTTACTTTGTGTAGATTGATTAGGAAAAGAATATCTGAGAAAGTTTCACTGGAGCCAAGACCAAAAGGGTGAGATGGGGCTATAGAAGATCTTGGAAAAGGTAAAATCATATGCAAAACTCTGAGTATCTAAAGTATTATACATTTCTAAAACTTCAAAATATGCCAGTGTGTGGAACCCAGAGAAACTGGTAGAAATTTTGTCCAGGGTCAAGGGAGAGAGAGACAAGACTCAAGTGCAATCAGCAGACATTTAAGGACTTTAAGAAGTGAGTGACTCAATCAGTTTATAATTTAATGAAATAACTCTAGTTCTTGGCAAGAATGAATGAAAGGGGGCAAAGAATTTAAATGGGAGATCAGCTAGAGAATTATTACTTTATTCTGGAGAAACATGACTTCTGGTTCTAAGTACATGGCCGTGAAGATGAGCATTATGAAGTGGAATTGTTTTCAGAGTTAGAAGCTGTATAAATCACTGAAGAGTTTAATGTGCATAGTGAGATAACAGATCTCCTTCAAGTCCAGCTGGCGCACTAATGTTGTAGAGGTGTCATTTACTGAGATAGTGAACAGTAATGTCCTTATGTATTTATATGCTATACTGTGTGTGTTTACTTGAAGAATTAAAAGTTTAATATTGGACTTACATTTTGGCTTTTGTGAAATCTGTAAGTAGACATATCAAGTAGCCAGCTAAATGTGAGTTTCTGGAATTCACATAACTGTGAATGCTACATAAACATTCTGGAATACTCACCTTAAAAATGGTATTATGAGCAAGAGGAGATCACCTATAGAGGAAGAGGAAAAAGTCAATAAATGAAAAATGTTCAATTATTTTTGTTGAAGACAAAAGCCAATCACTCCTCACACACATAAAAGACAGGGTCTTATTCAAGTTTGCTATGTAAAATGACTACTTATTCATTTAAACAGCTTTTCCATTCTTTTTCATGAATATACAAGCTATGATGTTTGTTAAAGTCCTTATTTCTGATTTAGATCAAAGTTTATGGGTAGAAATACTACATCCTAAATATGCACCCAAAATTTCAGTACAGAAATTTCTCTCCTACTAAATTTTAACATATACATATGCCAAAATATAGCTTTTATGCATATGAAATTGAAAGTCTTTCAAAAACAAAATAAAAACAAATCTCATACAGAAATGTAAATGATCACTAGTACATTTATGGTATGTTTTTTCCATTTATTAAAAATTAAAAATTGATAAAAATTTATGTATTAGTTTATCACAATTCAGATATAATAAACTTGTGTTTCACATTAATTGATATATTTTACAATATCTTGTAGGGTATTTATACTCTCAATGCTCTTCAATATTTCCATTATAAGCTTTTAATATTTAAAAGTGAATTATTATAGCTTTCTATACTTCTCTTTATATAAAGTATTAAAGAAATAAACATTTTTGTCTATGGGACAAAATATTCTCATTTTAAAAGAAGGTGTGGCTTAAGCTCTTACACTTTGCTGATCATAGGATTTATATACTAAACAGTTTTTAAAAAGCCATTTCAGATATCAGGATGAGTATCTCCTACCAATAGCAAAAATACCTCACAGATTTTTTTAGCATGTCATACAGATTTTAACAAATCTGTCTCATTTCCAAGAATCAATCTCTCTCTCTCCCCCCTCTCTCTCTCTCTGTCTCTCTCCGTCTTTATATATATAAAGATGAAGGGTCCATATATATACATACATATATATATATATATATATATATATATATATATATATATATATATGGACCCTTTATAGATGAAAGGGTCCATATCCCAGTTCCAACATACTCCTCATTAGTTTGATACAGATTTTTCTGGCATTGACTGATTAGAAACCCACAGACATGGAGAAATAGAAATATTTAATAAAGATCCTTGAAATTATATATGAGATCCCAGAGCAGTTCTTGGAGGCATTCCACTTACACTTTCACTTAACTAAAACTATAGATGGTCATTTTGAAGAGATTTGGTTAAACCACTTTTGTAAAAAGATACCTCTTTTCATATGTCTTTGGACCCTTTGTATGTCCTCCTTGGAGAGTGCCTATTCATGTCCTTTGCCCATTTTTTAACTGTTGCTTGTCTTCTTAGATTGGAGTCATGTGAGTTCTTTATACACTTTGGAGATCAAACCCTTATCTGAAGTATAATGGGTAAATATGTTTTCCCATACAGTTGATTCTTTTTTCATTTTAATGCTGTTTTCTTTAGCTGTGCAGAAGCTTTTTATTTTGATGAGATCCCATTTGTTTATTCTTTCCTTTATGTCCCTTGTTCTAGGGAACCTATCAGTGAAAATATTGCTGCTTGGAATATCTGAGATTTTCCTGCTTATGTTCTCCTCTAAGACTTTAATGGTGTCACAGCTTATATTTAAATTTTTTATCCACCTTGAATTTATTTTTGTGTATGGTGTAAGTTGGTGCTTGAGTTTCATTTTTTTTACATGTAGCTGTCCAGCTCTCCCAACATTATTTGTTGAAGAGGCTGTTTTTGCTTCATTTTATGCTGCTTCCCCCTTTGTTGAATATCAATTGACCATGGAGACATGGGTTTATTTCTGGGGTCTCTATTCTGTTCCATTGGTCTATGTGCCTGTTTTTATGACAGTACTAGGCTGTTTTGATTACAGTGGCCTTGTAATACAGTTTGATATCAAGTATTGTGATCCCTCCTACTTTGCTCTTGTTTCTCAAAATTGCAGGAGCTATTTGGGGTTATTTATGGTTCCATATAAATTTTTGAAGTGTTTGTTCTATGTCTATAAAATACACCATACTTATTAAGTACTTATTAAAGTACTTATTGGTACTTTAATAAGAATTGCACTGTCAGTAAATGAATGGATCAAAAACTATGGTACATTTACACATGGAATTCTATGCAACAGAAAGAAAGGAGCTCCTATCCTTTGTGACAGCATGGATACAACTGAAGAGCACTACGCTAAGTAAAATAAGCCCGGTGGCAAAAGACAAATACCATATTATCTCACCATTAACAGGTACCTAATCAACAAAACAAATAAGCAAGCAAAGTATAGCCAAAGACATTGAAATTGAGACAGTGATCAGAGGGGAGCAGGAAGGGGATAATGGGAGAAAAGGGTGAAGGGTTTACAGGAACAATTATAAAGGACATATGGACAATAACAAGGAAGGTGGAAATGGAAGAGGGAAGTGGGGAGGGATGGGGTGGTGGGGAGGAGTAGGGGGGAGACAGAAAACTGTACTTGAACAACATTAAAAAAAATGCCTGCATGTGCTCTTGTGCGTAAGTGTGCATGCTCACATGCTTTTAGTTTATAAATTCATCACATATTAGATTAAATACTCTGGTACTTTGTTCTAATATTTCCTTCCTAGCTTTTTTCATCTGTCCAATAATGGTCACATGCCTTTGTCATGTGTATAATACTCCTGGAGTACAGTAGAAAAATGAGAAAAAATAAATTATTAAGTAACTAATTTAATTTTTTTCTTCCCTTAACACTGTCCTCACAGAAATTGTGAAGTGTAAAACTTGGAATTTGTCAAAGATTATGTGATTAACTGGTATCTTTACACTTGGCCTGAAATGAAACTATTTCAACCTAATTGCAGTTGCAGCCCACCTCTTTAAATGTGCTTCATACATCACTTCTACCACTGATTATTCACTTGGCAGTAACACTCAGTATCACTAAATTTTCTGTCTCTAAAAATATAGATGCCTTGTGTAATCTCAAAAACTTTTAGAAAACACATAGTAGGCTATTCAGCTGTCACCCTGACTTCTATGCTATTCACTAAGAGAAAAAAATTCTATTATTTGGCACACATTTCTCACTCCCTAGAAATAAACTTTCCTTGAGGTGTGAGCATCGACTCCCTCTCAAAGTCAAGAGGAGTTAGGCTGTGTGCTGACGGGTTAGCTTAAGTTGTGAATGCCACATAGCTTTGCCAACAGCTATTCATCTTTCCTGTGTCTTTAGTGCATTCCAATTTGTCCTAAGAAATATTTCAAGTAAGAACATATACAATATAAATATTGCACATAGAATCAAGATCTGTCAAATATCAATAGTTTACATTTTTGTATTTCTTTATTTTTAAAGAATTTATAGGGGACAAAATCAGTGGGTCTTTCTGCAACTTTTCTTGTTGCATTGCTTCCCATTTTCCTCTAATACACCTCAGTTATGAATTATTTAAATTTTCTGATTCTACACTTTCATTTATAGTATTATATCGTATGTATGTACTTGTACACAATATATAGAATTATGATGTGTATGTTACATTTTATATAAATGGCATTTTTTTCTTTTATCTTTATTTTCCCACTTAATATTATATTATAGAATGTTATTTGTGTTGAAATATGCCACTCTGGTTAATACATCTTAAGTGCTGCTTAGTACTCAATTATACCAATATACAAAAAATATATTTATCTAACTTTTATTAAATATTTAGATTGTGATTAATTATTGTCATTTCTAACACTACTCTATGATGCACAGATGTATATGGCTTTCTTTACCAGTAGACTCCACAAACTTTTGATCATGACTTATAAAAAGGCATACATACTATATTATGACTTCTCTCCCCACTTCCATCTCCCAACCCAAGACATATGAATACACTCACAAGCACAAACTGAGGCAAAATAGTCATGGTATATTAATTATTCTTATTGCTTAAGATATATCTTATATTATTTTATAGTTTATTTCATTCAGCTTAATTACCTATGACACTGATCAAGATCAATTAATATGATTCAATAACTCAGTAATAAGGTCATAAATCCACTTGAAAAATATTTTTGTAAGAATAAACTTAGAAGAGAAATTGTTCATACAGTATCCTTCAAAACAAAAATTTATTTACAGATAAAGTCTTCTATAGTAAGGCACGGTAAAGAATTCCATTACCAACATTCTCCCAATATAAGAGATGATAAGGAATTTTATTAGCAAAGGGAACCCAGGTGTTGAGAGAGAGAGAAGGAGGCGCAGGTCGGGGGGCAGAGAAGACAAAGCTAAGTACGTGACCTGTACAACCAAACTGAATGGGTCTACTGCTCACTTTTTCATTGAACTAAACTGTTTTTCTTACTTTGAACAACTTTTATCAAAATTTTGAGAACTGATTGCAAACATCACTCCTTTTTCCCCCCCTGTCCTTGAAAATACCATTACCTAAACCTAGAGATCTGCCCTATCCTGTAACCTATTTTATTTCAAATCCTCCCTACCCACCAGCATTTTCTGCACTTCCTTTCTATTCAGCTAAGTGGAAATATGTTTTTCTTGTTGATTTTTTTCTAAACACTGAACTTGTTAAGAATTTAAAATTCTCTAGCTACCATTTCTCTTATCATATATAATAATGCAGGCATTTCTATTGTACTCTACAATAACAATAAGAACATATTGCCTAGAACAGTAACATTTTCATTAGATTAGTAGTTTTGAACTTGAAATGGAACACATTATAATATTTGGCTCCTTCACAAGGCAATACAACATACAACTCCAGTTACATTTTCTCTCCATAAACTTAAATCTCCACCGATTACAGAAACAAGAAGTGTAATAGTCTGCAGTCTGACAAATATATAATATGTAAAGTCTCTATATCAATGTTTTGCAGAATTACTTTGATTAATTCACATTCACCTCCAGTAAATAGCAATTCCCAAACCCATAAACAGGGATTTACATGTACAATAGAGCAACAGAAAGGTACCGTCAACATGTTGATCTCGGAGCTCTGCAACTTGTGGATTTTCTAAGGCAATTATTTTAGCATGTCTATCATATTGTGATTATATTTCTGGAGAACAGGTGACATGTTGTGAAAAGCTATAAACCATACAGAGACCGTTCAGTTAGAATAAAACAACTGTACCATTTTCTTTAAATTTCTCAGTCTTTGCTTATTTTAATTTAAAATAATTTGAATAAACACAACATTAGTTTCCAAGTTATACTGCACTCACAATGTACCATATTTCTCACCTGAAGGCATAAACTTTCGGGACATCCTAATCATTATCGCTGCAACCAATACCTGTGCTATAAACCGTGGATTAAAATAGTAGGTGGAGAATAAACAGCAGGAGCAGATGAATTCCTAAAAACAAATGATCTCTATTTGAATGCAAATATCTCCATTAATAAAGAATGAGAGAGGAAACATTTAAAAAAAACAGTAATATACGAAAGTAAATTATTTCTGAACAGGTTATTTTCCGGCAGCTCTTTAATGAACTATTTCTTCATATGTTGGTAACTAATTATTACATATATTTTGTATGTATTTTTAATATCCATAAACTATGGATTTGATCTTTATTTCTTGTCAGAGTGTTTGAAAATAATTTGCAGAAACACATTTAAACTGCTGGGTTTCATGCTAAGTAGGAAACAATAGGTTGAAGATTTAATTTACTCTGCAAGTTAGAAGATAAATAACAGGCTTTAATATAATGTAGTGAACATGAGGATTTGAAAAGCCTGCATCTTGCCTTCTTTAAAGATATATGAAGATACTAAGTTTTACAATAGTACTTCATCATGGACAGCAATCTAGTGGTCAATATGTAATGTGTGATTCTCAAGATACTATAGTTTGAATGAACTGTGAAGCTTTTATTTTAAAAAATGCAACAAAAGGGGAGTCATCACTTTGTTAATTGCATATATTATAGCAGAAGATGAAGGAAGGAATAATGGATTATGATATCGATATTTTGGTCGCTTGGTGGTAGATGGTGTTATAATGTGTAACGTCAACTGGCTTCACAATTCTTCACAACCTAAGCTCAAACCTCATCTCTTGTCCCTTGATATACGTCTTGTCTTTGTTCAGTCTGTGACTTTGCACATGACGTTTTCTCCCTTAACTGCTTTCCCACATTGTCATATAATCAAGCACCTGATCACATTTAATACCCAAGATCAAATGTAACCTTCTTAGCATAGGATTCCCTGCTTCCATTGCTATATTTATCTCAATGATAAGCAGATGATTGGGTGATTAGTGCTTCAACCATGCCTTTACTAGAAGATTTACACTTTATTTATATCTATCTTTATTTCCACCACATAAGATTTTGAACTCCTTAATCCGTTTGGTCTGTTTATCTTTCTCCATTTAGTTTCTGATAAACATTGAAGTTATTCCTCAAGATATTTCCCTAGGTTCTGTTTTCTTAAATAATTGTATACCTTCTCCCTAGGTAATTAACCTCTACACATGTTTCTCAAATGTACATTAATATGCCCAAACTCATTTTTGGAAACTGGATCCATTTCCTGATATTTCAAAAATAATTCAGATTCAATAAGACTTAAAATGCAATTTTATCCCCCAAACCTAATATTTCTCCATGTTTAATATCTCTGGAAATAATACCACCTTGTTACACAAGCCAGTGATCTCGGCACATTCTTTTGAAACAGTATATATAGGTGTTTTATCTAGACTTCATCCT
This sequence comes from Tonatia bakeri, assembly GCA_004024845.1. Lineage (NCBI taxonomy): Eukaryota > Metazoa > Chordata > Mammalia > Chiroptera > Phyllostomidae > Tonatia > Tonatia bakeri. The sequence continues at coordinate 72,692 of PVIA01003702.1, read as the reverse complement.
GACTGAAAGGACTCCATCTTAGAACCTGACAATGATGCCTTGTTTTCAGTAAATATCATCATTGAAATTAACTGAACCACATCCATTATAGAGAGAATGTATGATGTTAAAATCTTTCCTAAGATTATGTTCTGAAGGACAGTTGTTTTGTCAGTTAAATGGTAACTGAAATATTTGCACAAGCACTACATTACAAGCCCTTAGGAGGGTTCCTTGACCATAGGAAATATGATTTCCTGGGATCAGCTGCCGACAGGTGACCATCATGGGACAGCTGAACCACATGCTCATTTCCAGGCCCTACATTCCCCGCAAGTTCCCTGTATAAACCATCCACAAGAATCCCTGGGGGAGCTGGACTCTTTTCTAGTGAAGGCCCTTGTGTACAAGCTCTTCAATGAACTGTATCTGCTTAATCTTGTATTGAGTTTGGTGCTCATTTCTGTGACATCAAGACTCAAGAACCTAGTATTCAAGGTGTGGTGAGACTTTGACATCTTCCTCTTTTAAATTTCTTATAGATAAACAGTATGGACTTACTCCTTGATTATCTCAGTTATCTAGACATATCTTACCATTTCTATTGCCACATTCATAGTTCAATTTGTTATAACCTCTTAACTGGAACACTATAATAATGTCTTAACTGGTATCCATTCAGATAACCCGACATTATAAAGTTCCTTCTTGACATACTGCAGCTACAGTGAAGTCTTACATTTTAATAAGATATGAGGAATTCACATTTGGGAGTATTTTAATTTACTTTAATAAAGACTTTTCTTTGCTATGCAAATATTCCTTTAATGGCCAAATTGTTTTTCTAAGGAAATGTCACCAAGCGGGAAGAGTTTTAATTTATTGAAATAAAGATATACAATAATTATTCAAGTAAATAATTCTCTATGAAGTGTTTTTGCATCCATCTAAGATATACTTGATGAATCTTTCACATGCACACTTGAGATCTTTACATTATAAACAAAGACAAATGCTCTGAGAGCCCTCATTTTGTATCCTGTAAATAAATGGTATGTTTTTCTTAGGGAAAAAAATTGCACTGTAGTCACATCAATATCATTAATACTTAAAATGTCATTTACATTTGTAAGCAACCTGAATAATTAAAAAATGCAAATTTAGCCTACTTACAAGTAATAACTTTACATGTAAGTTTTATGAGCTAAATTTCATTACTTATTCATAACATACTAACAATTAAAAAAAAACAAAGTACTATAACAAAAATGCAAAAGTCAATACACAAACAAGTGGCCTATGGCAATTTCAGCAGGGTGAGACACTTTCTTCTTTCCTATTAAGGTGAAGAGTTTCTTTAGGGAACTATTTCACTGCTTCCAACCAAAAACAAACAGACAAACAAACAAACAAACCACTGTCTTCAAAATGAAATGAACTTACAGAAGCATTTTCTTAACTCATTATTATCTCAATAATCAGGCATGCTATAAGCCATACAAATATCGATTTTCAGAAAATCAATCTTGGAAGTAAATAGTAACTTTTTTCTAACTTCAATCTAAAATTTTTCTACTGTTGTAGTCTATTATTTGAATAATATACAGCTAACCTGAAGGTAAATGAGGGACATCACACAGTGATGCTTGCCTATATTTTCAAGCCAATTGGACTTCCCTTCAAGTTTAAAAGTACTTTAATGGTAAAAAAAAAAAATTGCTTAACCTATGTAGAACATCATTGATCTATAATATTTACTGTTCATTTTTAGAAAGATTCACATAATTCTGTGTTAGTATTTAAATTGTTTCCTAGACACTCTGCCAGCTTACACAAAATTATCCTATCATTTCCATGTTATGGGTTATTTTGTTAGTATGCATCATATTTAAAATTGCAATATTTTTATATCTGAATTATTTAGTTCTATTTTCCATATGCTTTGTTCTGCTTCACACCTACCATCATTTTCTGTCAACAAAATGCCTTCATTTTTTTCATTTTATACACTTCTTTGGGCCAAGAACTTGATCAAATCCTAAAAAATTAAATTTTAAATAAAAATTCTCAAAGATTGTAATCAATGGCACATTATCTTATTATCTGTTTTTAATTTTAAAAATTAGAGAGTTTAACATTTTTTGAATTTCACCTAGTTAGTAGATATTGGAAAAACTGGGTCTAGAATTCAAGCCACCTGTTTCCCAGGCCAATGCACATAAAATCCTGCAGACTCCTCACACTCCAAAGAGACTGACTCTGTTAGTGGCCCCTTAAAATTGTGCCCAATGAAAAATTTATCCATATTTATCTCATCCACTGATCAAAGAAAATCCATCACAACCAAGATTTGAATTTCGAAGTCTGATAGGAGTAGATTTCTTACCAAGCTCTTTTGGTCAGGTGTAGAGAATTATACATGTCAAAATTTTCAATTTTGTATCAGAATAAGATAACAATGAATTCACAATGATGAAAGATATGTTTTACACCCATTAAAATACATGTTATTGGTATTAGTCAATCATACTTAGGTTTTTGAAAAATTCAATGATTTGGACATAGTATATTTTTTTATTAATATTTTACCTCATCTTGGAACAAATCCATGACAAAGAATCAAAAAATGTAAATTTATCTAGGATCTGGGAAATTGTTTATAGAAAGGGGGGCAAATAATTGTCTACCTCTATTTTGATGGCATGAAAATAATTTTTAAGTTCTTTTTAATAGTTTCATTGATGTGCTAGTGATACAGCATGGACATTTCTCAAAAATATTTTACTTTGCAAAAAAATACAAAACAAGTTAAAAAGAGTGCATAGTGTAGAATTTTATTATTTTCTAATATAAACAATACTAGTGAATAGTGATTAAATCAGATTAGTGATTATGTTGGGGTGGGGTGACTGGTGTGATATGAATGTTTTATGAAGTGTTTCATTGTATTATGACTGCATATATTTTCAAAAGTCATCAAATTACATCCTTAAATGTGTACATTTTAATATATTTAAATTATATACCATAATAAATGTGATGTATAAAATGTAATTTTAATTTTCAAGATATATTTAGGAGATAGACAACAGGTAAGTGAATAGTAATTGCCTTAGTTTAGTGCAAATGCTAAGACAAAACTTCTTAGGAAAGAGATATTAAAATTAAACCGTACAATTTCAAAGACCTTGAGAAATCACACCTAAATACAACAGATACTACAGGAAGCAGGCATGTGGTGGAGAACTAGAAAATCAATACTGTTGAAGAGTTTGATTAAAGTGTCTCTAAAAATGTATGTTTCTCCACACTTGTCCCTCCCTCCTCCTCAAATATCTGTTAATGAACAAACCACACAACTATCCTTCCTGACCCTGAAGAACACGGGAAGTTTATTGACCAGATAAATTGAAATAACATGAGTTACCAGACTGAAAACCAAGTATGAAGCAGCAGTAGAAACAAATTTAAAGTTGATGCCCAGCAAGGCACATGACAATGAAATTTCAAAACAACTTGAATAAAAGTCACATCATTAAAATTCAACAAAGGAAGAAAAGTTGTTCTAACCAAGGGACTGGTAGAAATTGACATTTTTATTCTCAACAATGGTATTTGTAGCTAGAAGAAATAGACTAAGAACATCAAAATTCTAATTAAAACTGATTTCCAAAGTGTAATTTTATACCCAGACATACTATATATCAGATATGAAGATAAAATAGAGCTATTTTAAAACATTAAATTTCTTAGAAAATACATATTGTGCATGTACATAGTTATTGAGTGATGCACTTCATCAAAATGTAGGAGTAAATAAATAAAGCAATAGATGTCATTCCCTAGACACATAGTGTTTCCTGGCACGGGGAATACAAAATGTTAGTGTTAACTTGACTTCAAAGGAAAGTCTCAGTATGACAGCTGTAAGAATCTTTCAAATTGTTAAGAAAAAAATAATAACAAATACATAGAAATAAAAAATGAAGCATTTACTAACTCCAGAAATTATGAAATTTATCATAAAACATGGAATGTTGGAGAGAGGGTCCTCTCTTGAAATTAAATCTTTACAACAAACAAACAGACAGACACTTGGAAATAGCAAAGAGGATGTCAGTATAATATCTGAAGGCACATGTAAGGAAACTTGCCGGAAAAAAAACTAGTCAGATAGGTTATTAAAATGATTTTTAAAAAATTGGAGAATTGATCCAAAATTATAACACCTAAATCAAGGAAGAGAACTGTCAAAAATATTACTAATAGCCTTTATCTTCTTTATCACCTCTTTTTGGGATTCAAAGATAGTGGCTCCATTAGCATCCTCTTAAAATTGTGCCTAATGTGAAATGCATTACTTAAAGAAATTTATCAATTGATTCCTCTAACAAGAAATTGAGTCATGACAATTAATCATTGATTTATGAAATTTTCACATAGGCTTATTTCTAAAGTTTTATTTTAGATTATGAAATTTTGCTTATATTTTATAATATAGAAATATTAATACTGGTTTTCCATTCATCTGAAATGCTTTTAATATATGTACTTTGTTGACTCTAATAAAGTAATATTTTCAGGATGGACTTTTACGAATAACCCAGAGCTTGCATTTCTTTCAGCTTCTTACTGATCCCATTTACTGTCATCGCATATGCATGTACATGGGGGAAAGGATCTAATGTGTTAGTTTCCTAAAATGACTTTCATTATGTTGAGTTTTCTATAGAATATAGCTATGGTGCGAACAAATACTTAGGTTGCATTTCAAGACAAAACAAATTTTATGTCTTTGAGTTTAAAAGAAAGAAAAGTATTTATTTAAAATTTTGTGAAATAATTATTTCAATCCACTGCCATCTCTGCTCTTCAACTCTTTACTACCTGCTGTATTTGCTTCAGCAGTGAGAAAAATTGATGAAAATAAGTCAAGATTTTATTAAAAGGTGATTTATATAAAGGTGATTAAATAATGAATCATTATATTTGAAGGTTATATTGTATTCCAATTTGAGTCCAACTGCACTGTCTCTTTTGCCAGCAGCACCTTCACTGAAGATCCTTGATCTCCAGAACTACTGACAATTGTCTCAACATGGTTTCCTAAACCCTGCTCACTGTCAGTGTCTTCAAATACTTTATTGACACTTCTGTGCTGGGATAGTGAAGGGATAGAAAAGAATATGATAACTAAAGAAAAGAAGAGACAGAAGAAAAGGGAAGGAAAGAGAAGTGCAAAAAGAAAAAAAATAAAAGGAAGAAAAGAAAATGGACTAAAACCAAAGGGAAAGTAAGTGGGTGAGGAGAAAAGCAAAGATCTAAAAAGGCTCAGGAACTCTTTCAAAACTTAAGGTTTGTCAGAAACTTGGCATTATGCATCCTAACACTTTGACATAACAAACATTTCACTCACAATGGAATATTATGCAGCAGGAAGGAAGAAGGAGCTCCTACCCTTTATGACAGCATGGATGGAACTGGAGAATATTATGCTAAGTGAAATAAGCCAGGCGATGAAATATAAATACCCTATGATCTCACCATTAACAGGGATCTAATCAACAAATCGAACAAGCAAGCAAAGTATAGCCAAAGATATTGAAAGTGAGAATAGGCTGACAGTGATCAGAGGGAAGAGGGGAGGGGATAATGGGGGGAAAAGTTGAAGGGTTTACAAGAACAATTACAAAGGACACATGGACAATAACAAGTAGGGGGTGGAAATGGCGGAGGGAGGCAGGGAGGGCTGGGGTGGTGGGGAGGGGTGGGGGGAAAGGTAGAAAACTGTACTTGAACAGCAAAAAAAAGAACAAACTGTCAGTAACCAGAGGAGAGGTGGGAGGGGATAAGGAGTGGAGGGGAAAGGGTTTTCAGGAACATGTATGAAGGACACATGGACAAAACCAAAGGGAGGTAGGATCAAGGGTGGGAAGTGGGAATGGTTGGGGTGGGGGGAAGTGGTGGTGGGAGACAACTACCCTTGAACAACAATAAAATAATGTGAAAAAAAGGAAAGTTTTATAGTAAAACAGTAAGATATGAATGAAGAAATAATGCCATAATGGAAAACACAAATACACACACACACAAGAATTAAAAATATTTACAATAATATATCTCAATTAATGCACATACTTAGAAATTAAAATTACTAATGGATACTAGTTACTAATGGATAAAAAAGATATAATTAAACTTTAATAATATCTTTATAGATACTAATTAAAACTTTACATATCCATAATTGTGTGATAAATTTACATTACATAGTTAGAGGGCACTTATTACTTCAAATGTTTATAGTTGCTTAAAATAAAGGGTAAACTTTAATGAGCAAAGCAACCAACTCAATGTTACAAAAGAAAAGAGAATATAAAAAAATAGTACTAAGGAGATGAGTATGAGAGCAGAAATTAATGAAATAAATTATATATTCTAATATAGATTATCATTAAAGCAAAACATTGTATTAGGAAGACTAGTAAAATAAATAAAACTTTAAGAATATTTATCTGGGCTAGGGCTGGTATTTTTAGTTTTTCATGCAAAACTAAATTAAAGGCTGCTTTTACGACCTGTCTTAAAGGAAGACATTTCTGAATACTGTATAAAAATCAAACATCTGTATTTATCAAAGCATGTCATAAATATTAAAAAATAAGTTATCAGTTGAGAGAATATAATTTTATCACATTAATATTTAAATGACATAATAAACTTCTAAAATTCAATAAAAATTATAGATCAACCAATACCAAAATGGATTGATAAATAAATAAGCAATTCACTAAAGAGGTAACCAAAAATAGTAATTTGAAAACATGTTCAATATCATTGTGTCCAAATGCAAATTGCAGTCCTAGTGTGATATAATGTTTACCTACCATGTAGTTTAAAATAAAATATAAAATGAATGGGCCATAATAGATATTAGTGGAAAGGCAATATTCAAGAATTTATAGCAGTACAATTTGGCTAATTCTCTTAAGATATTTATTGGAAATGAATAAATCTGAAAATATTCCTATTTCATCATCCTACAAAATAATTTTTAAAATATATTTGATAAATGTTTTATGTAGATTTCATTTGATATATATTCCTTTTCTATAAAAGTAAAGATACAAAACTAAAGGTGACTGAGAAGATTTGCTTTGCCGACTCTTCTCACTTCTCTTCTATTTCCAACGTGCTGAGTGTTATCAGATACAGCAATGGCATCTTTCAACATGTCTTAAACCATATTATCAATCAGGAAGCAGCAGACACTTTCAAATTTAATCAAACACACTTATCATGACACTGATAAATGATTACACAAAAAGAAAGATTTCTCACCATTCCTCATGACTAACAGCTCTAGAAATGAAAATCTAAACTGACTTATCACAGAAATAATTTCATAGGCATCCATGTTTCTGATCCAATTCCCCTTGTCCCAAAAACATGTTTTGCTATAAGAGAAATAATGAGGTTACTCACTCTTATTTTAAAAATTCTCTTTTGATTTCAACAGTAACAGTGAGATCTTCTTCTAAACCTGTATTTGATGCATTTATTATGTTTGTAATTTTAAAAATTAATATAAATAAAATGTATCACACCACGAAAAAGTTCTGAGAAACAAAGGGCAATATAATTTAATTGTACTAAAAATAATTTTTGAATAAATAACATTTTATTCAAATTCCTAAAAGTTACGTAGGCCACTTTGATTTAGTATATGCATTTATGTCTTACTTTTTATAGAAAAATCTATAAAGGGCACAAATTTATTTTATTTTATGTCACATACAACAGTAAACTACCCATCTTGAAAATTAGTCTCACCCACACTGGTGTGGCTCAGTGGATTGAGTGCTGGACTGCGAACCAAAAGGTCGCCAGTTTGATTCCTAGTGAAGGCGCATGCCTAGTTTGTGGGCCAGGTCCCTAGCAGGAGGTGTGTGAAAAGCGACCACACATTGATGTTCCTCTCCCCCTCTTTCTCTATTCCCCTCTCTAAAAATAAATAAATAAATAAATATTTTTTGAAAAAGAAAATTAGTTTCAAAGCCCATACTGCACTCTATCACACTAAATATCTTCTTTCATCAAAATATTTAGAAAGAGTACAAGTTTGGGACACTTCCCATTCTCTCCTTGGTTTGTGGAAACCATATTTGTTTGCTTTTTCTACTGATACTTTTCAGGTAATATTATCAGGTAATATTAATATTCATGAACACAGTGAACTCTTTTTACTCCTTAAACTTCCTGGAGTATTTGATGGCTTTTCAGTTATTTTTTTCTTGAAACTCTTCTCTTTTGTCTTCTGAAAGAGGTGCACTTTTTATCTGACCATGTCTGTTTCTCTTCTTTCTTAATTTCCTATTATAAACCTTTTCCTCCTAATGCTAGCCCATTAAAAGTCCATGGCTGCTTTTAAGATTGTGAACTCCATCATTATTAAGTCACTATTCAAGTAGAGATGTCATTCAGTGTGCACCATTGACTATGATATTGGACGCAGGTTTTCACAGATGCTCTTCATCAGGTTGAGGAAGTTACCTTCTATCTCTAGTGTACTGTGAGTTTTTGTCAGGATTGACCTTGGCATTTATCAAATGACTTTTCTGATACTGATGAACTTTTGAATATTGAATCAACTTTTCATTCCTGGAATTAACCCCACCTGGTGTGGTTGAGTGTGTAATACTCACACACCATACACACACGCATTGCTGTATACAATTTGCTAACATTGTTTTGTTAAGAATTTCTGTGTTCATGTTCATGAGGTATATTGGTCTGTAGATTTTTTATACTGTGTTTATGTGGTTTTTGTATTATAATAAAAATGACCTCATAAAAGAGTAGTCTAGTTTTCCCTTCTATTCTCTTTTCTGAAAGAGGTTTGATAGAACTGGTGTTCATTCTTATTTAAATGTTTGATATTACTCTCCAGAGAAATCATATAGACTTGTACTTGTTTTTTGGAAGCTTTTAAGTTACAGATTCAGGTTATTTTGGTGTAATTTATAGAATATTTTTCATCCTAAGTTTGGTAGTGTGTATTTGAAGAAATGAACAATTTTATCTGTTATCAAATATATGCATGTAGATTTTATCATATTATTCCATAATTATACAATTTAATATCTGTAGGGTCTTTAGTGATAGGAGCATTTTCTACTTCTGGTTACTATTATTGATATTTATAAATGTATTTTCTATTTCTTTTATAAAATGTATTGATACACAATTCAAAGAGTATTTTAAAAAAGATTTTATACACTGTGACTATGTGTTTCTAAGACTCATGGGGGAGTTGTGCTGAGTTTTAGTGGTGATGCCCTCATTGGAAGGGACCCCTGTAACCTTTTACTGAAGAGAATCTTGGTTTTGTGGTTCCTCCTTAATTCTTTCCTAGCCATGACTCTCCAACTTTTGAAGTAAATTGTGTGAGCAAACAGATAACCTTCAAATATATGTATTTTTTGCTTAACTTATCAAAGTTGATTTCTGCCTCTAGGAATGCTGTTGTGTAGTTATAAGACTTCATCATTTAGTTCTAGCTCAAGTTATTGTTTATGCCTGTATCCGCCAGTTACTGATCCCAGCGATAGAAACTGTTTCTTTGTCTTTGTTATCTCAGTGTCTGTTACATAGGAAAACTGCCAATAGCTTCTGGCTAAATGACACTCATTTAGCTCACATACACTATGAGACATTAAAGTAGAAACTTCAAAATAAAAACGTTTACGATGGCACTAAATGATTTCACTGTGCAAACACTTGAAAATGAGATAAAGACAACAATATTGTGGAATAACTCTTTATTGACTTCAATCATTTTAGTTGAAATATTTAATTTTTGTACCATCACTTTATTTTTTTTATATACAGTACCAAAGTTATGGGCAAAAATAAAGGAGGATATCACAATGGCAGAAGGTTGAAGAGCCACGAAGCAAAAAAGCTCCTTGAATTAATGTGAGTAAAGAGGAGACAGAAATAGAGAGAAATGCTTTTCATTGAATATGTTTTTGAGAACTTTCAAAGTACTCCATATAAGATAAATTTACAGTAACTTTCAAACTTCTTAGGATATTTAAAAAACCTGAATAAATTTAAGTTACCTTTATCCACCATATTTTATGATAGTTTCTTTTATTTATAATCAGCCATCATGAGAAAAAGTACATTTGTTTAGTATATATCCTTAAACTACATTTTATCCAGTAAAAATCAACATTATATCAGTGTACTATGAGTATAATTTATTTGCCCTTCTGCTATGAAATATTTATATGTTTTTTCCCCCTGGGCAATTCATGAGTATTTCTGTAATATTCTTCCACACTCAACACTTAGCCAAATAGATAAAAATTTCTAAGACCACTCCTGTGGTGATATAAGTTAATTGCCAGGAGAACAAATGCAAGCACTGACTTTCGTTCATATAATTTAAAATATGGGATTTAAAGCCACTGCTAGTCTAATAAGGACTGACATCCAGTACATGAATTGGACACAATAAGAAGCAAAACGGGGCAGTAAACACAAAAAAAATTAACTCTTGACATTAAAAAATAAGTAACTGCATGTTCTAAATATTTATGGCATTGATTCATTAAAAATATATATGATTCTTTTTCAAAGTATGTATTGAATTCCCTTTCAAGAAGTTAGGGATTCAAAATATGCTTCTGTAGTCTTTACCTTCACTGATATCACTAAAAGAAGACTCCTTAAGTTTATGAAATTCTAAGGTGCTATCTCACCCTTATAATAGTATTCAATAAAAGTAGTATAGTCAATAAATTTCCTTAGTAACTATGCTGAATTTTGTCCATATGAAGAAAAAATTAAATTTTGTACCCTATAACATGATCTTTGGCTACTAGCTTACATTTAGATCTTACCTCTTTTAAATCCTTTCCAATTCTACTTTCCCCAATTAATTATATCAGTAAGGAAATGAACTGATATGGGTCATGATCAGAGATAAGGATATTATTAAAAGAAGGTGATATCATATGTAGAAGAAAGAAATTTTGAACTATTGAGTCTACTTGGTGTGTAAGGAGTGATTCCTTTATTAATGCTACTACAGGGTAGAACAGATTTTCTCTGGGATTTAGGAGAAATTATGTTCTTTGAGAATTGGGAATCCCTTTCTGTGCTCCTATTTTAGCGGTGGAGTATTAAGATACAGAGTCAAAATATTAAACTGTGTTTGTGGGGAGAAGGAGGCAAAAAGACTGATTAGGTTCTGCTGCACGAATGAAAGGAATCGCTTAAACTCTATCATTCATGTAAGGCAGAAAATCTACCTGAGTTTACAAGCAAAAGTTAGAATACCAGAGGGAATGGGGTGAGAGAGTAGTAAAGAGCAAAGTGGATCAAATATATGGTTACAGGAAATTATTTGACTTTGGGTGGTGTGCACACAATACAATATAGTAATGATGTATCATAGAAATGTACACTTGAAACCTATATAATCTTATTAAGCAATTTCACCAAAACTAATTTAATTAAAAATGAATTTTTAAAAAGAACACTAAACCACTTTTAATGGTGTAGGTCTTTGCACACCTATCTCAAGAATTGATGTTAACAAAATACTGTACTGAAGATTTCTCTATACTTGGTTTTGGTATATTCTCTGTATCTCCTTCAAAGAACAAAGCAGTCATATTCACATGTTAAACACATATTGTTTCAGTCTCTAACTTGGCTGTTGTGAATATGTCATATAACACATATTTTCTGGGTATAAACATTAACAAAATTATTTCCTTGTGATTGTACAAAGGTAAAGTTGAAAGGTAAATTGAAATTGAAATGCAAATTTATTTTTTTATTTTTTATTTTATTTTAATTGTTGTAAATTTAAATCCATTTATTATGTAGGTAATGTTGGAAAGTTCTCATTAATAATTTGACAGTTGATAAAGTATCCTTGAATTCATCCTTTTACTTAATTATGTTAAATTGCCATACATAGTGAGGTCATATGGGTAAATTCATAGCTGAAACTTCAACTTTGTCTTTCTATTCTAAACATAATTCCAGGTTCTCAACCTACTCCACAGCCCCAACCTAATAGCCAGTTAACAATATTTTTAGGTATAAAAAGATAGCCTCAGATATTCAGCAAACACTAAAACCTTAATAAGATTTAATAGCTGGGACAAAACTGTCGATAGAGAGATCAGGTTGCATGTGTGGTGTGGTAGTGTCTGTGTGTGTGTGTGTGTGTGTGTGTGTGTGTGTGAGAGAGAGAGAGAGAGAGAGAGAGAGAGAGAGAGAGATTGAGGTCTGATAAATGTCAGCCTGAAGAGCGGGGGGGAAAAGCAAAAACTAATAAGTATACTTTTACATAGCTTTTAGTTTTGAGTCATTTTTCTTTTCTCTTCATACGGGCCATTGTTTGTCCCATATCTATCAAAGACTGGAAAATCAGCAAAATCATACCCATACCAGGTCGAAAGGAAAGGGTAAAATCACATCAGTTCTCAAATTGGGGTGATGATACTTTTGAAATTCATTAAAATAAATTATTCCTAATTTTGGTTGTACTTAACAAGGCCTCTATGCACATTAATTTACAGGTTTCTGTATTAACATAAACTTTCATTTTGGGGGGACATATCTAGGAGTGGGATTACTGGGTAACATGATGAGATTATGATTACATTTATAAGAAACTGACTAATTGTTTGCTTAAGTGGCTGTACCATCTGGCATGCGTACAATGCAAGTGAGTTTAGTTTCTCTGTACCAACAGCCAATATATATTATCTTTATTATTAGAATGAGTGTGAATACTACTACTATTGTTAACATTATGTTTTATTTGAGACATTATAAGAAATGGGGTATATCATTGCAGTTTAATTTACATATTCCCAATAATGTTGTTTTAAAAACCTTTCTCAAAAATCCATGGTTCCCAGACTTCCAAGTGACTTCATTTTTTATCTCTTCTTTAGAATCTTTCACCATTCAATTGAAATACATATTCCACAAATAATTCCTTTGACTGGTTTGTAGATAAATTTCTGTCTCTGCTGCTATATATTGGCTGATATGAAAGATGATATTTAACTCTATAATGATGTCGTGTAACTTTAAAATGTGTTTTGAGATGAATTTTGCATAATCAATGCTCTTTAAAAAGTAACATTTTATTGTATTGCATTATGACCAGTCATTAGGTTTGGTGAATTGGTTCTTCTTGCTAATGTTTGTGTTAAATTAAAAACACTAAATTGAGATAATCATGCATGAATCCTGCATGAGGCATTAACAATGGAATGCTGGAGAAAAAGCTGGTATCTATTGCACTATAACAAGTCAAAAGGGAAAATATTAGACTGCAAGCAATGTCTGATCATTTCAGATCCTCTGGAAAGGAAGTTAGTATTGTTTCCATTCTAACTATATTAATGCAGTACAGTATAATTAGGAAACATATAAAAGTGAGTAATTCCATTCAGGAGAACTGAAAATAAGTGTGTTCTTAAAACATTTATATTTTTAATTAATAAAATGTATGCTAACTAAGAAGCTCTCCTGCTTCAACTTTTTAAATGTAAATATTGGAAGAAATGAAGAGTAAGGGTAAACCCACAGCAGCTTACTCCCATGACATGCTCCTAAAAGATACAAATTTACTGATAATGCATTTGCCTTTGGGAGCTTTGAAAAAGCTTACAACACTTGCTAATGACATCAGTCATTTCATTCATCTGTTACCATTTTGGTTGTTTTCCTCTCTACTGACTTTTAATAATTGAAATTGTGTTTCACGCCCGCTCCCTCCTCGGCAAACATTGACCCTTAGCCTTTGCGGCACTATCCATCTGGAACTGTCTGCCCTCTTCTCTGCACATCACTGGAAACCTAATTCACTGTTTGCTAAAGTACAAAACTCCCATTTAGTTCAGCAGGAGTCTAAAGAAAGATGAGTGGTGGATTGAATACTCACGATCACCTGCCCAGTTTTGATACACAGCCAACATATTACCACCATTGTGAAAAGAATCAGTTTGCCGTGTTAAGAATAAGTGCATAGCCCAAGAAAATAGCAAATCAACAGTAGCATATTATGTATTGATATCATATATCACATTCATATCAGCTGATTGGAATATCCCTCCACATTGTATTTCTCTGATAGGCAAGAATTTGACATTTCAGCCACAGTCACATCCCTTGACTTAAGACTGGAAGTAGCTCTAGAAAACCACTCATAGAAATAAGTACTGTAAATTGTATGCTTCCAAAATGTATAACCTTTGTGATTTACTAGTCACTATGATATTTGTATAATTCTTTTGGATTCTAGAAAGAGAGATACTCTATAGTAACAGGAGTTTTTAATAACTACTTACCAATAAATATTGACAGCTAAATTATCTTATAACCCAGCATAAGCAACACAACCAGGCCTTAAAGGAAGAGACGATCCTCAGCGGATCTAGGGCTTTCAGAGAGCGTACCTTGAAGGGTGCAGGCATACCTCATAGAATTGTAGTTTTGGTCCCAGACTACTGTAATAAAGTGAGTGCAGCAATAAAGCAAGTTGTAATCTTTTTTGTTAGTGGAGGGTCTCTCATTTTCTTAGTAAAAACACTCACAGCACCTGTGAAGAGCAATAAAGCGAAGAACAATAAACCTAAGAGCAATAAAATGAAGCATACCTGTATTTAGAATTCATAACCATTTTACCATATTAGTCTGTTATTCCAGCAAAAAAAATATTAATTTTGAATGATTACAAAATAAACTTATTCCATTAATTGTGCTCCATAATTTTCTCTTGTTCCCACCCCCTCTCTCCTGTACCGTCTGTCTGTCTATCAGGCCTGACTCAAAAAGATGAGAAGTGTTCGATTTCCCTCTGCTTTCACATGGGCCAGCCTCAACCGAATTTTGTCTATTTTTTTGTAAGACCTTACTCAAACACACAACAATTAGCAAAGAAACTCCAACAATCTAAATATTACATATTAAATGCCTTAAGAGTCTATGCTCTTGGTTACAACAGTTGCAAGAAATTTTTCTGCCACTTTGCTTCCATGTAAAATGGCCTGTCACTCTCGCAGCCTGGAATCTGTTGATTTACATTGCTTTTTACCTACCTAATTTAGCTAAGCCCACAAATCAAAAGCTGTCAATGGTGTCCTCCACTCTCAGTGTTCCTGTATTAAAATCTTTCTGGTTGAAGATGTCAAAGCACAAGTTTAAAGAGATAGGTGACTCAGACATTGCTTGAAGTGCAGAAATTCAGTGTCATCAGAAATATGTTTCTTGCTCCCTGCTTTCTTCAGCAATACTAGATTCTCATACACTTGAGGACTTCAAGCAACTCTAGACTTCAACATTCTTAGTTACCAAACTTATTACAAGAGAATAAGAGCATCTCTTCCTCATGGTCCCCACATGATTCCCCTCAGAGATTCATTCTTACACCTTTGGGCATTGGTTCTACTGAACCATTGAGATAAAAAAAAAAATCTTAATAATAGAGAGAAGATATGACACTACATGAATCACATAACTAGACTACCTAAGGAAATGATGGTTCACAAGAAAATAAAACTTTACTTGCAGAAAATTGGGTAGATACTTTCTTTTTATATAAACAAATACTAATTGTAAGAATTTAAAAGAACAATGATAAGTGAAATGCTAAGTAATGTAAACAATTATTAAGGATTAGCACAAGCAGTGTAAAAAAGACCTTCTAAATTATCTTCCTTATTGCATTGGTTTGCTAGTATTAAAAGCTCCACTCATAGAGAGCAGGAAGACAGCTAAAGTTGGGGGAAGAGTAGGGGGCAGAGGGAGCTGAGTGGAAAGGCAAAAAGACTCATGGACAGGAACAATGGTGTGGTGATTGTGGGGGGAAGGGGGTGTAACAGGACTGAAAGGTAATAGAAAAAGTACAGTTGAAAAAACATTAAAAAAAGCTCCTATATTATTTACTGACTTTGTTTCCAAACTTCCTTCAAAAGAAGTGAATTGTGAGAATGTGAAAATAGAGAGAGACCCTTGGTTTCCTTCTGAGAATTTGTGAATTAGCTCCATGGTGTGTTTATGACTCTTCAAGGGAACTCATGCAGCAGCTCTCTGTAAGTCAGTCGAAAGGCTCTTAGGACTGGCATGAAGGGCATGAATAGCTTTGTCACATATCAAGACCTTGTTATGATTTCCTTATGATATCCATGATGTCCAATTCAATATTTTATTAATATTTTTATCAGAGTGAATAAATATTATAGTAAATCAAGTATTTCAGATATGAGGTTATAATATTTTTATATTTTAATATTTACCAAATACTTAGACTATAATAAAAGATACTTAATCATATAAATATAATCAGCATCTAGTTTGTTAAATATTTGAAAATTTTTTGATGCAAGTTGGATATCATTTCCAGTAAACTACTGATATAGCTTCTTGTAAATGTGGCCTCCCCATCTCACTAATCCATATATGTTCCTTGATAAGTCACTTAATCATTTCAAGGTGATGACAGATAAACTAGAGAAATAACTATGAGGATACTTAAACTAAAGAAATGCCTTTATGTTTTTTTTTATCTTTGACTATATCTTCTCTTTCTGTATAAGTAAGAGCAAGCTTTCAAAGTATTTTTAAAGAATGTAGTGACTTTAAAAATACATCTAAAATTTACTGAACATTAAAATAATTGTCATTGAAGTTTATTTTTTTTCTGTAGTATAGTAGTATAGAAATGCCAGTTAATAGAGAATGTTTCATGATAAAATGGAGTAAATTTTATAGGTAAAACCAGTTTCACCTTATTAAAGTTGCACACTATTTTCTTTAATTGTACATGCACCAGTATCTTTCCTTAATCTTCTGAATTTCTTCATATAAAATTAGATGTTGTTAAGGGATGAAAAAAATTACTTCCCAGAAAAAAACAGCAAATGGCAATATTGTAAGGAAATAAAGTTGGGTATAGTGACACAATGGTTTCCACTAAGATAAATGCAAATCTTCAGGCCCTTTCTTCCTCAGCATCTTCCTTTTTTCTGCTTAGCATGCCCACACAGAATGGCTAGAACAGAATTTTAACTTCTATTATGCTTATAGTAATTTGCTTCCCAAGGAATTAATAAGGATATAGGCATGTACACTTCTTGGAATTCTCCAACTTAAATACATTTGGATAGTCAGACTTTAACTTCATGAGAACTATTATTCTTAATGACTGCTTTGGCTCACCAGTTATTTTTTTTCTTTATGAGATTCAATTTAGCTTTCCCATGCCCCAAACTGAGTGTGATTAGAGCTAAAGGCACCATTTGGTTAGTTTTACAATGTACAGATGACTTTAGTAGACTGTCTCTCCTAATTCACTTAATAGTTTGCATTATCTGAATTATTTTTATTATCTCTTTTACCTTTACTCTTATTTAAAATTAAAAATTCAAGTATATAAATATTTGGCATAAAATTTATATAAATGTTCATTGTGTGCCATTATTAAAAAAATGATTTTATCTTCAACCAGGAACATTTGTCTTGAGAGTTTTTCAGGAATTATTCCCTAAAGCACATTGGTAAACATTTTCAGTGAAAGGTAAGATAGTAAATATTTAAGACTTTGCTTCTATTACAATTAATCGAATTTGACATTATAGTGTAAAAACAGCCATAGACAATAGGCAAATAAATGAATATCTATTCATTCCAATATAGCTATATATATGAAAACTGAAATTTGAATATCATGTAATTATCACAAAATGCTACTCTTATTTTGATTTTTAAACATTCAAATGCATAAAAAAATAGCTTGCAAGCCATAGAAAAAACAAGAGATGAACAGTATTTAACACACAGCCATAATTTCTGATTCTAACTCTAAGACAAGAGAAATTATACATACATTTAATGTAAAAGAGTTCTAAATGGTAAGTTACATAAAATACAAAATTCAATTATAACAGGATTTCATATAATTTTACATTTTAAAAAAATGTCCTTTCTTCCCTAAAGTATATATTGGGTTGGCCAAAGTACATTTTTTCCCATAAAATAAAAGATATCTTTTTCATTTTTACCAATAACTTCATTGATTTGGATATTTTGAGTGTGTCAGCCATCTCTCATGTGGTATAACATTGATTATTCTCAATCAATGACTTGATTTGGTCACTATCAACTTCAACTGGTCTACCTGACCACAGAGCATTGTCCAACAAGAAAACTCCAGCAGGAAACTTCACAAATCACTTTTGATACGTTTGATTAGTTGTAACACCTTCTCCGTACACTGCACAAATCTTTTTTTTTTTGCCTTTCATCTGTGTTTTTACCTTTTTTGAAATAATAAAGCATAATATGCTAAAAATATTGCATATTTTCTTCCATCTTCAACATTAATATGACTACACAAAAATTCACCAATTTTGATGTTTGTTTTTAAATGCGTGCTGATGTGACAGATGTCACAATACAGTCTAACAAAATTGTTTTGAATGCAGTTAAAAACAACTAAGCACTATTAGAGCCTTTGCAGGATAAACAAAGTCAGTCTGGTTTCCTCACCTAGATGTCTGGGGTACCAAGATAAGTAGTGATTCCATAGCCTTGAGACTGGGTCTGATAAAGGACTCCCATAACATTGAGTGGGCTCGCATGCTCAGAATCACATTGTATTATACAATATTCCAGCTCCCTGCCAGCTTTGTGTGAATTTAGTATACAAGGTAATTGAGACTCCCTGCCCTTGCTCATGCAGGGGGACACACGGCTTGCAGGGTGCATGGCTCAACTCCCTTGAATAAAAGCATGTCAGACACCCCCGCAGCTCTGCCTGCCCAAATCTCAATTCAACCTGTCTGGCCTTGAAAGTATCTTACCACACAACTATCTTACCACCACCACCACCCCCCAAAAAACACTGTCCAACACAATACATCATTTTTTTGTTTATTTTATAAATTTAATTAAAGCAAAATATATTACTTTAAGTCACAGAAAAAACAGATTGTAATGAAAAGTAGCAAAGAAAATATCAGTGCCTTATCACCAGACCTCCACCAAGGATGCAATTAGAGCATTCTTATTTTGGTACTTCAAATAATCACCTGAATATATCAAAATAATATGATGAAACTGCTATTTTTGATTCATCAGCTTCCTGTGCTCAACATCCAAAATCTCAGTAAATATATAATCTTTTCATTTTTCTATTAAGTTACCAATGATACATTAAATGATATTTAAAATTTATATTATTTGTTCTATTAATATACAATTATATTAATTTGTTAATATGAGTATTCTATTAAATATAAACATAAATAGGAACAATCTTTCTCCTTTGACACCATATTTTGGTTACAGTCAGAGAGATTCTATTCAATAGAATTAAAGGGAAAATTGTAAAATAGGCTTTTTTGTGTTTTTAAAACATTTCATTTATTTTTCCCAAATTATTGTTAGTGACTACTTACATGTTGATCATTTCTGCTAAGACTGTATAGAAGAATCAAGTTAGAAGACATCATAGTTAAAAACAATATATCAAGGCATTATTTCCCTGCAGCTTTTCATTTTCAAGGCTGTTTTGTAACATAAATCCTTTTTAGTGTCAGCAGACAGGTCTGGGCTTTTGGTAAGCCATGTGTACGCTGCTGATACAAATTTATGGCTGAACTTGTCTAGTGCATCACTCAGTGAGTCAATGGTTTGCAATTGGCATTCTGGAATCAACCCAAGTCCTGCTTTCAGTCCTATGCTTTGCTCTGTGTGACTGGAGCACAGCTGCAATCTTGGAATTGCTCTAACCTGTTAGCATTTGTTAGGGACACAGTTTCTGAATCTTCTTGTTTTAATTTATATCCTAGATTACCTTCCCTGGTAGTTTCCTAGAAAAACATTCAGGAGAGGTAAATTTTACGAATCATTTCATGTCTTTATTTTGCTTTTACACTGGAGGGTAGAAATAGATATAAATTCTAAATCAAAAACCACTTTTCAGGAATGTTTCCTTTGTATTCTGTCTTCCAGTGTGGGTCTTTTTCCTCTGAGGCACATGATCTTCAGTCCTTGGGAAGTTTTATTATACAACTACTTTGGTACATTACACTATTTTTCTTATTTACTGTTCTGTCCCAGAAGACATACTGTTCTGATATTGGAAAGCTTCTAATTATCTCACATTTTCTATTTGTCATTTTTTACTCCTTTGGGAGCTTAACTTGGCATTGTATTTCAATTTTGCTTTTTAAAAAGTTTTATTTATTTTGTATATTTTTCCCTAAGAATATATTTCCAATTTTTTTCATAAAAGCCTGCATGTGTTCTTAAATTGATACAAGACTTTCCTCTATCATCATGAGGATATTATTTGGTTTTCACAAATGTTTTCTTGTTCTTTTAAATAGCATTGTTTTCTCTAAATTCCTTTACTCTATATTTTGGAAACTTTCATGTTTATGTATTTTCTCTCACAACTTCTGATCCTTGATTATCTAAGAAGAGGAAAGTACTAAAGTGATTTTGGGCTGTGTGTGAATTTAGTCAAGATCAGGTTCATTGCCCAATGGTTGCTGCAGTACCCATTGTTTTAACAATGTACGTCCCAGATTTCAGCAGATGGAAGTTTTCTCTAAGTCTCTTTGTTTTCTCATAAGAAATCACCTGGTAACTTGCTTAGAAAATAACTTCCTTATACTTTGTATTCTGAATATAGTAAGAGTAAGACTTGAAAACTAATCATTCTATATGTTTTCTTTCTTTTAAACTAATATGTAAACTACACATAGTATAGTCGTACCATTGATTAGTATTCAATAATAAAATTTTTTTTATGTCTGACATGCCTTTTTATTCAAGGGTGGGCAATCCACACATGCTGCAAACTGTGTGCCCCTTGCATGTCTCTGCATGTCACCTGTCCCCTTTGCGTGGCACCCCAGCCTGGCATGCACCATGGCCCACTGCCCATCTCTCGTCACCCACTGTGGCAGGGAATGCTCTACCCCTTTGACCATTAGATTATAGACAAAGCCAGCAAAGTGCCAACATAATTATGCAACAGAGCTTCATACCATGCATGAGAGCCAACTCAAGTCTATGGGAACAGTTTATTGGTCCCAGTCTCAAGACTATGAGAACAGTACTTATCAGGCCCATTCTCAAGGGTATGGGAAACCGCTTCCCTTAGTTGCACAGATACCTGGGTGAGAAAGCCAGACTTCCTCTGTTTACCCTACATCTGGCATAAGTTAAAACACAAGGAGACTTAACCATGCCTGGCATCAATGATAAAATCTAATGAACTACTGATATATGCAACAATGTGGATGAATCTCAAAAATATTACACCAAGTAATAAAAACCTTACTCAAAGTATACATACACTTTGATTCTATTTATTTGAAATTCCACTTTTATTTATTTATTTTTTAGAGAGAGAGATAGGAAAGGAGGAAGAGAAATATGGATGTGTAAGAGAAACATCAACGTGTTGCCTCTCAGGTGCGTCCCAACTGGACCGGCCTATAACCCAGGCATGTGCTCTAAACTGGAATTAAACCAGTGACCTTTCACTTTGTGGGATGACTCTCAACTGACTGAGCCACATCAGTAGGGTAATTTGTTTGAAACTTTTGAAAAGACAAAGTTATTCTATGTAGAAAAAGAATGAGTGTTTGTGATTAAGGATTAGAGTAAGGATAGACTGAGGAGGAGAATGAGAGAACATTCTAGGGTTATAATAACATTCCTATCTTGATGGGGGTTAGTTTTGCACAGGTGCATGCATTTGTTGATGCAAAAGTGTACTTTCAATCTGTGCATTTAATTGTATGTAAATATTACATGTGATGGGGGAAATTATTCCATATGAGCCCTGAATTCTAGTTATTATCATGGTGTATGCTATAACTATACACAATACACAATTTTATTAAAATAAAATTTAAATAAAAAATAAAATTTCAAAGAAAAAGGTAAAATAAATTAATAATTAAATGATGCTCATATTAATATTTCAATAAATAAGATAATAAATATGAGGTGTAATTAGTTCCTGTTTATTGAACTATATCAAAAATGCCATTGGAAATTATCCTTTAACAATTTTTGAATAGGCTTGTTAAAAAATACTACATAATTCTCAAGCACCATTTTACTCATCAAGCAGCTTAGGTGGTTCAGCATTAACGTCAGCAAACTCCTTCACGCTGGTGAATACACTGTGCTCTTCGGGACAGCTCTGTCCACCACAGAGATTTAAGTTAACAGAGTCAGAGAGAGTAACATAAAAAGTCAACTTTTGAAAAATGAAGATTATCATAAGGAAAACTCAGTAAGAAAGCCACAGGATCACATAGGAATCTTAATGAAGAACTAGAACATTTTGTATAACTTGAATAAATTACTTCTTGGGTCAAACACAAATCAGATGGGATAAATGAAAAGGCATGCCAGTATCTTTTTAATTATTGGGGAAAAATTCTAAATTTGAATTTTTTTCATTTCTAATCACTTTCCCATAGAATTGAGATCTATCCTCCAATGAGAAGGCATAAGATAATACGGTGGTAGACAGGCATCTACTTCACCATCTACATCAGCCTAGCTGTACAGGTTACAAAATAGAGACTAATGTTTCTGGGGTTTGTTCGGAGCAGGTAAGAAATTCTGCTCCCCCTGGCCTGCCACAGTTGTTTTCTGATATCTGTCAGGCTATTTACAGGAAAAAATATTAAATTTCTCCTTGATATTTTTATTCAGGTCCATCACATATCTATATTCAGGTCCAACAAAATATCTATATTTATCTTAAATGTTCTTTGATGTTTGCATAATAATGAGCTCTACTAATGCTCACACATCCAGTCCAATGCCAGGTTGCTATCTCCCTTCCCATTTAGCCATCAACCCAAAGTCATTTAGAACTTGCAATTTATTGGTACCATAATTATACCAACATAAACTAAATAAATATGGCTTTGAAACAAAAGGTTTTTCAGCAATACCATTTAATATAAAGAAAAATATAATAAAAGAGTTGAAGCAATAATAAAAATATTAGTGGAACTAATGTATGATTTAAATTATAATTATTGTTCCTAAGTATAGTACTGAAGGAAATTAATCAATAACATAATTTATATGTATGATTTCTTTTCGTACATTAAAAATTACTTCAACCTAATTTAAATTAATGAACCATGTTCCCATGTATGTGAAATGTACACAAATCTGCTCAGTTCTCTTATAGTGAATTGAGTCTAAGAATATTCCATTTACTAAAAGTTAATGCACTAAATATAGATATCTTTATGTCTAAAATAATGAAAAAATACTTTTAACTGTCCAATTTACAAAGGAAATTTTATTTATTTAACAGCTTATAGTTTATTGTTTTATGAAAAATAATGATATGGCAATGTAAGTTCAATTTAACTAACATAGGGCAATGTTTTGAAGGGCAGTAGCTTTTCCTAGTATAAATGCATCTTTTGCATATCTGAGGTCCATGGAAAACTATATTTTCCAATGTCATATAGTTAAAAGTAGCAATGACTAGTGTTGGACACAGAGTTGTGATAATTTTTTGGGTCTCAGAGTCTAGGCTGAGACACTCCAGAATTCTGTAACCTGTCACACTGAGTGGGAAGAACACGCATTCAGTACGTCGCAGTTGCAGGATAATGAAGGCTCTCCTAGGCTTCATCATTACCACACAGAAGACAAGTATCTGAGGATTTGTCTAAACTTTTATGAGCAAGGA
Source organism: Tonatia bakeri (assembly GCA_004024845.1). Classification (NCBI taxonomy): domain Eukaryota; kingdom Metazoa; phylum Chordata; class Mammalia; order Chiroptera; family Phyllostomidae; genus Tonatia; species Tonatia bakeri. The sequence continues at coordinate 48,922 of PVIA01003702.1, read as the reverse complement.
TCTACAGCTGAGATTTTTGGATTATTGAATTACAAGGTATATCCTAACATATCCTTACAAATATAACAGATAAATAGTATTTCAACTAATTTTTACTTAGTCAACATTTGGTATTAAAACTGAAGATCAATTTATATCACTGCCATTTAACTCCATGACTTCAAATGCTATGGCATGAATACACTGTGTTAAAATGAACTCAAATTATATTAATTTAAAATAGAGGTTGTAATAGCATTACAAAATGACTTACACATAAAAAAATCCATAAATAAAATAAAAAGCTGTGCTTTCATATCCTAAATAGAATATAAAATATCCAAACACAATCAGAACAAAATATACTTTAAAAAGTAATGTTAATTATGTAAAATATTTTAAAGTGTATAACTTGTAATATCTACACTTAATTTTTTTTCACAAGTTTAGGGGATCAGAAAAGCCTATAATTATTGTAGAATTGAATTAAAATAGATCATGAATGCCAAGTTTAGCTGTAAGATCAGAGTATTCAGGATAACTGTTACTGTCTTACAGTGAAATTATGTGATGCCATAAAGCATGATAGCATAAATATTGTTCAATAATGTCACTATAATATAAATTTTACTATGGAACAATCAGAACTACTCCTTATAATATCTAGGCTTAACATTACTAATCGTGTATCTATAAAACAATTTTATGGTGCTATAAACAGTGGAGATAATGCTGCCAGGTTTTGATGTTAATACCTCAAATAAACACACTAATATATTGTCTGAATATCTCTTACAAACTGATATGCAAAGACGAGGTAGAAAATAACAACCAGAATAGGCTGTTACAATTCCCAGCTAAATAATATAATGTCATATATATGTCTTTTAAATGCTTTATATCGCTTCATTTAACAAACATCTGAATTTATTTAACGTGAAATGATGGCAATTGGCAATCACAGCATTCTTTCTCAGAAATAGAGAAAAAGCATATGTCTTCTTCTAAATCAATACTTATTTGATTGGAAAGAAGCATGATAATTACTTATTGATCTAAAAATTGTTTAGAGTAATCCTTTCAAAAATCTTTGTCAAAATAGAACAAAAGTCTTCAAGGAGAAGTCCAAACCTTACACACCTACTAAAAGCTGCTCTACAGAAAACGAAAATTAATTCAATTTCTGGTCAAGATGGTGGCATAGGTAAACACGGCTCACCTTCTCACACAACCACATCAAAATTACAACTAAAATATGGAACAACCATCTCTCAAGACTGTCACAAATCAAGTTGAATGGAAGTCTGACAACTATGGAATTAAAGAAGCCACTATACTTGTAGGTGGGGTGCAGATGTGGAATGGGCTGGTCCCATATACACATGTGTTGGATAAAAATTGAGGAGGGATATCTCAGGAGTGAGGAGTTCCAGCCCCACATCAGGTTCCCAAACTCAGTGTTCCAGTGCCAGGAAAATAAGTCCCCATAACTTCTGTCTGCAAAAACCAGTGGGGACTGAGTTGGTGGAAGAAACTTCAGGAGTTCCAAGCAATTCTCCTTAAAGAACCCCACACAGACTTACTGGGATTCAAACCCACTATGCTCCAGGACCAGGGAAGCAGCTTGAAAGTCACCAGTGCCATACAGGGAGGAACCGAAGTGTCTGACATCGAGGTGAGAGCTGGGGGATAGCTTTCTCCCAGGCAGAAAGATGGGCAGAAGCCATTGCCACTTTTCTGAGCCCTCCCCCAACAGACCACAAAACCAGCAGGGGGTTACTATATCTGAGACTCCATCAACCTGGCTAACAATGATTGTACTGACCTGTAGATCCCCTGACACTCCATCCCAACCAAATTATAGGCCCACCCAAACTGTTAACCATGACTTTTCCATATAAATGACTGGTCATTGCTCATGCTTCACAACTTCCTAAATCCTATTAAACAAGCAATAGCTAGACTCAGTAAGCCCCCAGCCTCCATACCTCTTGCTAAGTGATGCCAGACCTGAAACTAGCAGCAGCCAATCTAGATTCATAGCTTGGCTTCACCTGAAAATCTCCAAGCCCAGCACAAGTAGCAGCCATTTCAGATTCCTTTATAGCTCATGTAGTGTGGCCCCAGTCAAAACACAGGTGGGAGCTGACCTTGACCTGCACCACCCAGGAAACCCCAGATCCTGGGTACCCATTGGACAGCTACAGACCACATCAGAGCACCAGCACCCTTCCTCTACTCAGTTGATCCTTCACGGAGGGCAGAGATTGTTAGTCAGTGTTTACAACTAGTCCTTGAAGCTCACTGGCCTGGGTAAATCCCTTCTATTGACCTTTCAGCAGTAATCAAGTCTCAACTACAAGAAGAGAGTGTACTCAGCTCACACAAAGGGCACACTTTGGGTATCCAGCTTGGGTGATAGAGAGGTTATGCCACTAGACCCTTCAGGACATCTCCTACATTAGGCAATACTACCATACAGGCCATACCATAGCAGCTCTATCTAATACATAGAAACAAACACAGGGAGGCTGCCAAAGTGGGGAGACAAAGAAACATGGCTCAAATGAAAGAGTAGATCAAATCTCTATAAAAAGAACTGAACAAAATGGAGATAATCTATCAACTGCAGAGTTCAAAACACTGGTTATAAGGATGCTCAAGAAACTTAGTGATGACCTCAACAGCATAAAACAGATCCAGTCAGAAACAATGCATACACAATTGAAATAAAGAGCAATTCACAGGGGAACAACAGTAGAGTGGATGAAGCTGAGAATCAAATCAATGATTTGGAACATAAGAAAGCAAAACACAGCCCATCAGAACAACAAGAAGAAAAAGAATCCAAAATAAGGACGATACTATAAGCAGTTTCTGGGACAACTTCAGGTGTTCCAACATTCACATAATAGGGGTACCCAAAGGAGAAGAGAAAGAGCAAGAAATTGGAAATCTATTCAAAAAATAATGAAAGAAAACTTCCCTAATTTGGTATAGGAAATAGACATGCAAGTCCAGGAAGCCTAGAGAGTCCCAAACAAGATGAATGCAAACAGGCCCACTCCAGGACACATCATATTTAAAATGCCAAAGGTTAAAGATAATGAGAGAATCTTAAAAGCATCAAGAGAAAAGAAGTTAGTTACCTACAGGAGAGTTCCCATAAGACTGTCAGCTGATTTATCAAAACAAACTTTGTGGTCTGGAGGGATTGGTAAGAAATATTTTAATTCTTGAAAAGCAGGGACCTAGAGCCAAGTCTGATTCACCCAGAAAATATAACATTTAGAATCAAAGGCCAAGCAAAGAGCTTCTCAGATAAGAGAAAACTAAAGGAGTTAATCATCACCAAACCATTATTACATGAAATGTTAAAGGGACTCATTTAAGAAAAAGAAGATGATCAAAAAACTTGAACAATAAAATGGCAAAAATATATCTCTATCAACAATTGAATCTAAAAAACAAATTAAGCAAACAAGGAGAACAGAGACAGAATCATGGATACAGAAAGCATTTTGATGGTTGCAAGCTAGGAGAGGGGTGTGAGGGAATGGGTGAATAGGTGAGGGTATTAAGAAGAACAAATTGGTAGCTACAGCATAGCCATGGGGATGTAAAGTACAGTTTAGGAAATGGAGTAGCCACAAAGCTTATATGCATGAATGCATGACTGGTGGACATGAACAATGGTGTGGGGATTGCCTAAGGGAGTGGGGGGTGCAGGGTGGAAGGGGGCAAAGGGAAAAAATTGGGACAACTGTAATAGCATAATCAATAAAATATAATTTGCATGCATATCTATAGCACATTGTTCATTTATTTTTTAAAAGTCCCTTTAGTTAAAATGTAAAATATCAATTTCCTGTTACTCATATTTTCTATAACTTATGAGATACAGCTCAATTATATCCATAGAATGAAAGACACACTTTAAAATAGTATTTAGTGTTTGTTCATTCTTGACAAAAATTTGAAGGCAAAAAAATGTTAAAATAGTTCTATAAATTTATGGAAAGTTTTGTTTAATACTGTCAATTTTCAGTGAAAGTAAAAGTAACCACCATACCAATGCAGAATAAAATGCTATAAAATAGGAAGGTATAACTTTAAAAGATGAAATCTATTAAAAAGCAAACAAAAAAGTGGAAAATAAAATATTACATAGAGCCTCAACATGATACTTTTATGTTTATCACACATCCCTGCCATTAAAACACATTTCATGTAAAACCCAAATACTCTTTATAAAAAAAAATCACATAATACTGACAAGTGAACCAAAATTATTAGGGAAGTTGAGAGATGTATCTAATGGTCAGTTACATTAGGTTTGATAAAGTGAGCTACATTTCATCTATTCTATATTCTGAGACTATTTAGTCATCTAACTAGAAAGGCTGCAGTATTACTGAGTTATCATACTGTCTGAGGATAGGAGGAAAAATAACTTATTCTAGGTGCAACTACCATGGAAGGAAAATACTTATAATTCTATTCACTTGGAAATTACAAACTATAATTTGAGATCTTTTTTTCAATGTAAGCATTTATAGCTATTCATATCCCTTCAACTATGGCTCTAGCTGCATTCCAAAAGTTTGGGAGTGTTACCTCATTTTAATTTATCTCAGGGCATTTTCTAATTTCTTTTGTGATTTTTTTCTTGGACCAATTGGTTATTTAGGATATTGTTTAATTGCACTTAATTGTGAATTTCCCAAATTCTCTGATGTTCTTAATCTTTAATTTCATCCAACTAAAAGAAAAATACATATTTATATAATTTCAAACCTTCAAAATTTCTGAGATATATTTTATGGCTTAAAAATAAGGTCTACCCTGGAGAGGGTTCCATGTGCCCTTGAAAATAAAGTGTATTCTGCTATCATTGGAGGGAGTACTCAATAGATACCATTTAGGTATACTTGGTTTGTAGTATATATGGTATTATGTTGTGTGTGTACATTATGAGGCACTTTTCTATAATCCATTTTATGTATTGTCTACTTACATTTTCTCAAAATTGCTTGAAAAATGTACACACTGTTTTTCTTTTGCAATAAAACTTATTTTTCCTCTGAGAGTGTCACTCAACTCTTTTGGCACCTACATAATTGTTCTGTATCATCACATCTGCCAAAAAAGTCGAGCTGGTTCATAGGCTGCATGAATGCAGCCATGTGTCTTCACTCCTAATATTTTGAATTACAACAAAGATTTTCCATCTTATAACAATGAAATAATATTATTACTGTAAAACTAAATGTCTTAAAGTCACAAAAGCTAAGACAGTATGACAGAAAACCTTTCATTTCATGCTCAAAGCCCCCCTTCATCCTAGTATAAAACATATCAAGATAAAAATAATCAACTTTCTTAATGCCCATATGAAGTTTTCAGCTAACTTTGCAATGCCATGATTTCAACAGGCTTATAAAATGCTATCATACCTGCATTGAATTAACCCTTCAGTACGGCCTCAGAAACTCAGAGGCTCTAAGTTTACAATCAGGCTACAAATGACATTTTCTTGGCTTTTAATTTAGTGTGATTATTTGAGCTAATTATTATTACTTTTACCATTCTCCCCAAATACTATTCACTCTACCATCTTAGCAGCTTGTATAGGAACATGGCAAAGTTGTCAGGGCTGATACCAGGGCAGTTTTCTTAAAATATGATCATTATACTTTCAAGCAAAATTTGTAAAATTCCCATATGCCAAATCAAAAAATCTGAATTCTTTTTTAAAACATTTTCAAAAGTTTGTGTAACACAGAGAATATCTCAATAAAAATGCTATAGTTTTGTTTCCTTTTTTGGAATGTATAGTTAATGCATTTGCATTGAGAATGCTGCCAAGTAGACAGGCTTTTGGGTTGCATCATATTCTCCGAGAATGAGAAGAGGAGGGATGAGGGTCAGGAAATAAAAAATATATGACTTTGTCAAGGCTTTCCTGGCTCTGAGGCTTTAAGACAAATAGGAGATATGGAGAAATTGACTAAAAAAAGTTAGAAAATGGCACTTGTGTCTTCTACTCAGGTATAAGCAATCATTCAGTACATACACTCCATGGTTTTACAACAAATTGAAAATCAAATTGTTGACTATAAGTGCTAAGAGTCCTCTTCCACCAAGCTAAGCTACTGCCAACTTTGTTAAACTGGAGACGATTTCCCCAGACCTCCTTTCCCTACATGTCTCCAGGTCAGAGTCATCAAAAGAGAAACTACATGAGAGTGGAAAGGTGGAACCGAGTCAGGGTGCTTACTCCAGTGCAACATGACCTGGTTAAATATGTGTTTTATTGTCTATCCCACTGCTCCCTTTTAAAAGTCTTATTCATTATCTCACAGTTGTCCCAATTTGCCCCCTTTGCCCTCCTCTGTCCCACCTCAGCCCCAGCTCCCACAGTTAGTCCTCACACCATTGCTCATGTCTGTCCATGTCCATGTCTGTTCATGTTTTGGGGTCATTCATACATGTTCCTTGACTACTCCCTTCCACTTTGTCTCACCATTCTCCCCTCCCCACTTTCCTCTGGCAACTGTCAGTCTGTTCCCTGTTTCCATGTCTCTGGTTCTGTTTTGCCCATTAGTTTATTCTGTTAATTAGATTCCTCTTATAAGTGAGATCATATGGTATTTGTCTTTCACTGCCTAGCTTATTTCACTTAGTATAATATTCTGCAGTTTCACCCATGCTGTTGCAAAGGGTAGGAGTTCTTTCTTTCTGCTGTATAGCATTCCATTGTGTAGATGTACCACAGTTTTATATGCTCTCTAAAAAATTTCTGATGTATACAGGACCCATCACAGTAAACCAAATTGAACATTAATACCATAGGATATATACAGCTTTTGCCCAAGTACAATTTAAAGAGATTGAATAAATCTGATCTAATGGCCTGAGGAAGGTATCTCATATGGGATATACCAAAATGTCAGGCAAATAACTCTAATCATGATGGTGGTATATTTTGAAAAGTTCAATTACATAAGAATGAGATGATTTTTAAAATATATTTGTCGTAACCAGAGTACTTTTGGACTGAAGAAGTCCCCTTAATAATTAAATAGTGCAACAAGTGAATGGAGCTGTCTTAGGCAAAATAGGATATGGGTAGCACACTAGGGTCCAGGGTTGTTATTATTCCAGGACATCTTACACGTGTGTATGTGTATCTGGGAAGTAAATAAGACTTTTTAAAAATAGGGAGTATCAAGAGACTACAAGCTTCTACAAGTCCCCTGTAATATGCCCATCTACATTGATTTTGCCTGTCATCAACTCACAGTCTGGGTGACTTTTGTTAATTTCTGCTACACATATATTGACATATCTTTGCTGTGCTAAGGATTTGAGTCCTTATGACAATCATGTTTATTGGTGGATACTGCTCTCTCCCAACAATTGAGGAAATCTGATGATTCTGAAAATACAAACTTCACAGAAAAAAAAAAAACATTAAGCAGATGACAACTGTGGATAATTCGGTAACTTTATATTAGAAACACCCATTATCCACATGTTGTAGCTCCATATTTAAAAGTCACATGGAAAATAGGAGATAAAAATCTAATGACTGCTAACAGCTCATGTTGATTGCTTAGCTCTGACTCAGCACAGATTAACACGACTAACAATTTAAATAATTGTTGGAAACAATCTTACCAAAAATGTACTTTCACACAAAATCTATTGATTGTGCATTTTCAACAAGATTTTATTATGTCATTGAAGTTTTGGCAATTTGGGGAGAATTTTGATATTAATGATGCTTTAAAATGCATTACCTAAACACGCATATCAGTGTTTTCCACAGAATAATACTGAGTCCATAAACCAAAAATGACATTGTCTTCTTTTATTGTGCACAGATCTTCACTACAGCACCAAGTTTTGGTAATATAATTGGAATACCTGGGTGTTCACAATATAGGTCTTATAAACTGTATTTTGATGTTTTTCCCACCAACTTTGGGAAGGCACTTGTGTTTTCTTTCCAAAACAATGCAAACTTTTTTAAATGTCCATTTTTCTATTTTTAAAATAAAAGGACTTCCATTAGTCTATTTCTTAAATGATGGGGTTTTTGTTGGAACTGTATCTGTTTTCCTATTGAAGAGATACAGTTCAGTCAAGTAGTGCTTTATTTTTTCGTTAATCTCTATCAGACCTTTGAAGTGTTTATCAACACTCTTGTCACATTAAGATAAGATTATAACGGCTCCCTCAGCTGGTTTGCCGATAAGAGTCTGTTTGAACTGTAGTTGGCAAGGATTTTTTAGTAAAGAAGGATAATGCTTTTTCACCCATTTTGTCTGTTTAAAAGCCTTTCCGGTCTTTGTCACTTGCTGCTGCAACAAAGCACTCACTTCAGAATTACCTCTCAATGCTTAAATCATTTCGTGGCTTTTAGTCGAGGACATTTAAGAAACTTCTAGCTTTCAGGTAGCTATGAAGACAGAATTTTCTCTCTATTATGTGCAGAGTTTGGAAAGACAAACCTTTTTAGGTCTTATGCGTGCAATCTTCGGGAACTTCTATTGCAGAAGTATGTGCACAGTAGCACACACAGAGAGCCTCTGTGTCAGCTCACACTTGCTGTGCTCCCTGAAGTGCTCTTTATTTTGCAAGGAATTTTGGAGAAGATAAGTTAAAATTCTGTCATAAAATTCCTCAGAAGAAAATAAACAAAAAATCAGATTAAAAGTTATAACTTCTAATAATGCCAAGTTTATATGTTCAGTTTTCCAATTACAGCTAAATGACACATTAGCAAAATGCCTCTCTATGAAATAGTGTAAAGATTAGAGGCCTGGGAATCAGAAGATTTATGACTATTTATAATTATTCTTTGCCATTACCTAGTTATAGCTTTACTCACAGCTCCATTTTCAATTTTAAGTCAGTGTTGAAATTAAAAAAAAGTTTCAAAATCCTCGGTGTTATTGTTATTGTCTCACCTCTAACAAGCCACAATTCAATGCTTTCTTGGGACATAGGGGAGCACCATGGACACCTGGGACAGACAAAAAAAAAAACTGAGCTTTCTTTCACAGAGGAAAGTCTTCAATTTTTACTTAGTATAACTAAGTTTATCATAATCTGCCTATTTTTGACTTCATTATGTTTTAAATTATTTTATTGTTGTTCAAATACAGTTGTCTGGGTTTAAATCCCACCAATCCCCCCCTCCAAGCCATCCCCACCTCCCTCCCTTGCTTCTGGCCCCCCCTTGGTTTTGTCCATGTGTCCTTTATAGTTGTTCCTGAAAACCCTCCCTCTTTCCCCCCATTATCCCCTCCCCCTCCCCTCTGGTTACTGTCAGATTGTCCTTAACTTCAATGTCTCTGGTTATATTTGCTTGCTTGTTTTCACTAATTCTTTTTCATACCCTGTCCTTATTTGTTTTCCTTAAATGAGACAGGTTCCAGACTGCCTGATGATCTACTCCCAAGTCCCATACTTCATACTCTACACTCACTGTAATTTCTGCATGTCTTCCCTCTACTAAGAGAATTACCCCATATATTTTCAATACATACTATTGTTATGAGCTAACCTCAGTTTCTGTTGGCCACAATCACTGCAACTTGATCAATTATAATAATTGGCATTTGATGTGGGATATTATTATTAAAGACTTAAGTGTGAAATTGACCATGGCAGATAATGCGGATTTCTCCATTCTGATCTAGGAGGATAACCTTGCTTGTTATGTTGTGGCAATGGAATTGGTTAAACAGTTGTTACATGAATTTTCAATTTTAAAATATCTTCAACTTATTGTAGCTTTAAGGTAGTACTGACAAACACATGCATTTTTTTTATTTCATCACATGCCTAGAAAATTATATTTGCTTGTGTCACTACATAAACATTTGATCTAAAGAAGGCGAGAGCCTGGCCCAGAGTTTCCATAGTGTTTAACTCTAAAAACTGAAGAAATAAACAACTTAGTATATGTGCCCCTATTCCGAGAACACAGTTGGGGAGAACGCTACTCGCGTCTGATGGCAAAGCTCTGGGTACTGGAATGCTGGGCTTCTTGTACTTTCTATAAGATTTTCCAACTAAGGGGATTCTTTCCTTATTGGCCTACCTGAAGTCAGAAAGGAAGGCAAAAGAACTATCCACGTAATTTATTTGGCTAAAATTCTTTTTCTACTTTGACCAGTTATTTATGAATGCAGGAGTGAGGGACTGATGCATCTTTCAGTTTAAAAAAACTAAAGTCAGTGCCCCATCATAAAATTAGGTAGTATGATAAATGGCAGGCAGTGGGAGACTCACTAGATCAGATCAGCACTCAAGAGCATCCAGAGCAATGGGGTAAGCATGAATTATCCTAGCTCTTCAAATCAAATCCTAGAAAATCAAGATCTCCCCTTCCCCCTTCTTAACACACCCACCAAAAAACAAAATCCCCACAAACATTCCTTCCTGAAAAGCATGTCCATGAAAATGTAGTCTTGGGAAAGGCAAAGGGATCTTCCAATTAACCAAGTTAGCTAACAATCATACTTTGCTTCATGGCTGAGGTTAACACAGAACCCCGTAACTAAGGTCTGAGGATTATAGAGACTTCAACTGTCTTCTGAACTAGAAAGCCCAAGGCAGGATTTAATTTCAAATAAATCAACAGATAACTGTATTCATGGTGTTGCATTGCCATAGAAATCATTAAAAAAAAACTATAAAAAAGTAGTTTTATGATTGCTCTGTTACTAGAACAAATTTTAGGCTGTCATAAACATGATAAAAGTGATTCTGTTAAAACTGTACAGTACCTATTAGGGAAATGATCCCTAATGCCCCACTCTGATCTGTCCACTGAGAACGATGGATAAAGGGAATCTCCTCAGTCATAAATCCTGACCAAGGGCGTCACTCAACAAAGATATAAAACTCACAAAATACTATTGAACAAGTTGTGATATTTGCTTTGTTCTATAAGGACTGAAGTGTGAAATTTCTTCTTTTATCTAAACAGGAGATTTTAGTATCCTTATAGTTTCTGTGGTTTATATGTATATTTTTGGCATAGTTTACAGTACAATGATAGGCCATTCGTAGATGTAATTGGGAGAATTCACATAGATCAGGTGTATTGTTGATTGGTTTTCAATGCAGTTGTTAGACGTTATTGTGGAGGGCCTTTCTTTGGGATTCCTTCATGATTATATTCATATATTGGAGAGTCATATTAAAGTTGGGGGCATTCTTAAAAAATATATAGTACATATTTTTACATATATGAGTATATGTAAAATATGTTTACACTTGTGGTTGTATGTGTTGGGTAAGCAAGTGGTAACCTATGACTATTATCTTTTTCTGCCATTATCTCTACCCTCCAGTTGCTATTAATAGAACTTACTCTCCTAAGCAGTTGAGGTTGGTCATACAACCAATGCTGGGGAAACCATAGCTCCCAAGGCCTTGGACAAAAGGATTGATCAGTGAACTGCTGGTACCTTGAATCATGTCAACTGGAATTCGTTATGGAATTTTCCTTCCTGAGATCCCAGAAAAAATATTCTTCTTCCTCTCTGAGGAAGAGAGAGTTTAATAACTCAAAAAATACACACACACACACACACACACACACACACACTATACTGAAAAGCACAGGTAAAATCACAAATATTGAGAATTAAAACAGGAAAAAGATGAAGAATGCCTTGGGTATGGACCATGAGAGACTCAGGACGGCCCTATTTCCTGAAGCACTGACCTTAATTATTTGAGTTACACCACACTCTTTGTATAAATTGTGTGTATTGTCTTAAATTATTCTTTCTTGAGCCATGTTGAATTGGGTTTCTACCACAACGAAATGAGTCCTGATTGATTCAGTTAACTTCCAACTCTGACATTCTTAGATTCTAAGATACTAACTATGTTTGCTACCAGAAATATACCTGGAATTATTTCAGTGTTCAATAAATATTAAAAAGTTACTAATTAAAAGCAGCCCTTCCATGATTAAATTTGTCATTGGCCTTTTAGACTGTATTATATTTAGTAATTCAATCATAACAAACCACCTGAAATGGCAATCTGTAAAAATAAAAGTGATGAAAACATGATAAAGGAGAATGATTTTTACCTTTATTCATCTTCCTTAATTTACTCAAAATAATTCATGAAACTGATTCATTGAAATAATGTAGTTGAATATGATATTAATTTTCACTAAACTAATCTTTATGAAATGACATGTTTTAGGTGTTCAATGAATGTTTTTTAATGTCAGAGTACAGACAATTGGCAAAGACAAGCACATCAAGGTTCGCTGATCTACCTACCACTGAATATGTGACCCAGTACCAGTTACTTGAATGTATGGGCACACCATAAGGATGGTGTGGTAACTCTCTTTCATATCTCTCATCTTCATCAGTCTTGATATCAATGAATAGTCTCTTTGCCTCACTGTATTAATTTCAAATAGTCAATATGATTATAAAGCAGAGAAACTTAATCCATAATATTTGGTGCAAGGTCTTTTATAAAATAGCTAAAAAATAAATGTTATATGCCCTGGAGGGTGTGGCTCAGTGGGTTGGGCACCATCCTATGAACCTAAGGGTTGCTAGTTTGATTCCCAGTCAGGGCACATGCCTGGGTGGCAGGCCAGGTCCCCAGTAGGGGGTAAGTGAGATGCAACCACACATTGATATTTCTCTCCCTCTCTTTCTCCCTCCCTTCTTCTCTCTCCAAAAATAAATAAATAAAATCTTTAAAAAAACAATTGCTATATGATTATATAGGTGTATTATAAATAATATGTGAAACTTAATATCCATAAAGGTAGACATTATGATTTTTTTACCTGCTATAAATGTATAGCTGGAAATAATATACTAATAAACCACAGATACGAGTAAGGTCAGATTGCCAAGAAAGATCTTTGGACGAATAATTAAGAAACTGCAAATTAGATGATATGAATAAATAATAACAACCTCTCATTTTAAATATAGAAGCACTGTTTGTGTGTTTTTAAAAAACTTATTCCAGAAGTGGGAGATATAACTGGAATGTGATTCCTGACTAATCTGTCTCCTGTAGTTTCTGAAAGTTGGGGAATAAAATGAACTCAGCAACTAAGAGCAAATGGTACCATAGCAAGAAGAGCTGGGGAAATAATTTATTTCTTTTGTCTCCTCTTACCTTGGATTGCTGAAGGGATGACAGATAATAGAAGAATCGAGTGCAAATAGAGAGACAATTCAGAAAGGCGTTATGTTACTCTGGGCTATAGATAAGGAAGTCTAGTACTGGAAGGTAAGAGTGATAGTGTTGAGAAGTAAGTGAATATATGTTTCTAAATATATTTTTAAAATAGATCAAAAAGGGACTTCTTAAATAGTATGTAAGTGATAGAAAAGTGAGGAATAAAGGATGATTCTAATATTATAGTTTCAACAAATACATACAAGTTTGTGATGGAAGTCTTTTTACATATCATCTAGGTGGAGGATTCAAGTACAGAGATGTAACATATCAAGCCTGGAACTCAGGGGCAAAAAAAAAGCTGATATATGAATTTGGTTATTATCAGTTTGTGTAGCATTTGAAACCCAAGAACAAAAGCTATCACTAGTGAGAGAGCACGACCCAGGAAGAGAGCCAGGGGTTGCTCCCTGGTACACAAGCATGGAGGGATCTGCAAGAGGAGGAGGATCTCACCACAGAAACTGAGAGGTGTCCAGGGATATCAGAGAAAAATCAGAATAATGGTTTATTCCAGAAATCAAATGAAAAACTGTATCATGGAGAGTGTGTTAAAAAGTGTAAAAATCTTTTAGAAGTCAAGTCATTATACAATAGCATAGAATTGACCTTTAGACATGGGGGAAAATCCTTGGAAAAAATTGACAAGAACATTTTCAATAATGTGGTGTGTTTTAATACGTAATGAAGAGGTAAAAACTACACTAATAATAGATAAAGGAAGTCAGTATGTGTAGAAAACACTTTAAGAGATTTTCTGTTAAAATTGTCAAGATAAATAGAGTAGTAGTTTGATTCATGGAAGGTTTTAAATTTAAATTTTAAGTGAAAGAACAGCTTTGTATTTTTATATATTTATATAATGCATCTCAACTCGATGCGTAAAAGATTTTGATCCTCAAACGTTGTTCTTGCTAATATATATTACATACATTTTGAAGCATTCCTAAAGTAAACAAAGCATTTGGAAAAAATGATGGGTTTAATAAAATACATGGAAAGTTATTTTTGTCACAGTTATGTTAATATTCACCAAACTCTTTCACTTCTGAATATTATATTCCTAAAATAAAGCCACAAATAGCAAACAACTAATGAGGCACTTTTTAGTATATTACTGTTTTCTCCTCCTGGCCTTTGCTCTAAATTAGCTTCAGATGCCATATGCTATTATTTTTCTTAAGTAGATATGGGTAATTTGCTGTAGATTTTATAAGAAATTTTATAAGAAAATAAAAATACATTAAATTACTTATTTTACCAAAATAAACGGAAGCAGTACTTTTGCTTGTTCCAGTTAAATTAATACTAGACACATCCATATGGTATATGTCTGGAATCCTGAAAGAAGCTTTGCTTTCACATTGTGATTATTCAGATCTGGGAATAAATCTATCATTGACTTCAATGAGATGTTGTGCTTACCAAATATATGGACAAGATAAAGCCAGGTACCAAATGTATTTATACATCATTTTCAGCAAAATACAGGGCAATTGTCTTTTATTGGCAGACATCATGTTCATGTATGTAGAGAAACCAAAGGATCTAGAAGAATACTGGAAGAAAATTGGTGAGTTTAGCAAATTGGCAGGATATACAATCAACATATAAAAACAAATTTCAATGTATGTACTAGTAGTGAACCACTCAGAAATAAACTATTGAAACATTTTTAAATAGCATCAAAAAGGAAAAAAAAAACTTTTGTGATAAATTTAATAAAAGAAACATAAGACCTGCATACTGAAAACTATAAAGCATTACAGTGAAGAAGAGAGGAATTGGAGAACATCTAAACAAGTGAATAGTCACTGTAACTTCATGATTTGGGAAACTCAATATCACTAAAATGGCAGTGTACCCCTGTTGGGGACTGCCCTGCCAGGTCTCAGGAAGCTGTAACCCCCCGTGACTTAGGCTGAGTGAGAGACCTCAGGACCAGGAGCCACTAAGAAGACAAAACTTATTCCCCTGGCATGAACGCTGTCTGTTCTGTGCTGGCCTCCTAAACTTGATCAGTTAGCCAATGGCAGGTAAGATTTCAAAAGGAGGGAATCGCCTAAGACAGACATGATCACAAAAAGGCCTCAGGGAAGAGACTCACGGAACTGTGGAAATGAAGGGGTGATCAACATCAACCCCTGCCCCCTGGGCTATGTCAAAGCCTGAGTCCTTGTTCTTAGATGTGAGAAATCCAAGTCTCCTGGCTGCCTCTGTCTCCTTCCCTTCTCAGGCCTGCAGAAATAGCAAAGGGGTGCAGCCCAGACCAGAGACGGCGGACCCCCGGGATAATCAGGCTTGGGACATAGAATATGCAAGATCCTGTGAGATCTGTTTGCTGGAAGATGTTATTAACTTGGAATTTAAAGGCATGGACAGGAACCAAAAACAGCCCTTTGGGCCCTGTAATCTTTTCAAATGATAAAACTCCAATCTCTCTGCCCAGAATCACAGTGGGAGTTCTGTCAGCATCTTTGAAAGTCACTTATTGATCTTTTCTGCCAGACTGTGAATCCACAAACTAAGTTGGTATTCTTAATAAAAACCTGCTTGGGCCCTGGCTGGTGTAGCTCAGTGGATTGAGCATGGGCTGTGAACCAGGCATCGCAGGTTCGATTCCCAGTCAAGGCACATGCCTAGGTTGCAGGCCATGTCCCCCAGCAACCGCACACTGATGTTTCTCTCTCTCTCTCTCTCTCTCCCTCCTTTCCCTCTCTAAAGATAAATAAATAAAATCTTAAAAAAAAAAACAAAAAAAATCCTGCTTGGGAATGGAAACAGGGCACTCCCCACTAGGGAGAGTGGCAGTTCTGTCTCTATTCCCCCACAGGACCTGGTTGTCTCTGTATATGTTTTTCTCGTGTCTCGACGAGCATCCGCAGCAGAGATGGATACTGCTTGCCGGTATCCTCTATAGCCCCCAAATTGATATACAAATTAAATTCAATTTCTGTCAATATTTAAGATGTTTAAAATGACAGAAATTTACAAACATCATAAAATTTATATGAAAATGTGAAGGAATTAGAATACCCATAGCAAGTATGAAAAATTGAGAAAATAGATGAAGAACATATGCACCCAATGTCAAAATTTAATATAATAGTATAGTAATCAATATACTGTAGCACTGGTATATGAAAAGACACAATGATCAATGAAACAGAATAAGAAGTCCAGAAATATAGTTTATAATACTTTTTTATATTGCTGGATTTTTACTGCCTTTGTTAGGAACTTTTGAGCATATGCACATTAAAAATAATTATCTACATTTTTTTTCACTTGTTATTTCTTCCTCTGACTTTGGTAAAATAATACCTTAAAAATGTGTTGGTAAATGTTTGTGCTCATATTTGTATTGTAAAATATATTGTGTATGATTAGTAAAATTTCTTCTTTAAGTATTTGATTAAATTTATGAGTAAAATATTCAGGTCCTGAGTTTCTATTTATGGAAAGCTTTGTAATACTAAATCAATTTCTTTACTCACTGTAAGTCTTGGGTTTTCTATTTCTTGTTCGATGAGTTCTGGCAACGAACATTTTTCTCAGACTAAGTATACCCAACATAAATTTGATACTTTACTATGTTAACTACATTAAATAAATATTACTAGTGTACCATTTTTAATTTTTCTGTTCATATTTTATCTATATTTTGAGTCATTTTAGTGGTTTATCAAGGACTTACAATACAGTATCCTTTTATTATATTATAATAATATACCTTATTTTGTTGTGGTATGAACACAATAAAACAGAGCTATAGTTATTTCTTATATAACCTTAGTTTTAAAAATTAACTAAAGAAACTTGAAAATGTTTCATGAAGTCTTCTATGGCTTTCAATATATTAGCATTTACTTTGCTCTTTTTTTGTTTGTTTGTTTGTTTTTTCTTAATGGATTTGAGTTTATATTGTGACATTTCCTTCTAGCCTAAAGGAATTTTTTTGTTGTTTATTGTACAACTGTTTTCCTAGCACCGGATTCCCTCAGTGTTTTTTATTTTTAATGTTAGGGATGTATTTATTTTATGTATATTTCTAAAAATCTTTGAGTGATATAGAACTCTTGAAGAATATACTTTTTACACTATAAAAATGTGTCATTCTACTGCCTTCCGGATTTATTTGTTTAAGATGAGAATTCATCTATAAATTGTATAGCTGCTTCTTTGAACACAATGACATTTTCTTCAAATATATATATTTGTCTTTTAACAATTTGCCAATCATGTGTTTAGAGTGAATCTTTGTGTGTGTGTCCGTCCCACTAGGGATTCTGTTAGCTTCTTAGGTTTTCAGATTTTTTGTTTAAATTGCTTTAGCACAAAATGCAAAATACAGATACTGTATTAAATAACAACACATTGAAACTTACATAATCTTTTCAACCAATGTCACCCCAATAACTTTAATTTTAAAAAGGAGAAAAAATCCACATTTGCTATTTTGCAATTATTTCTTCTATTTTTCTGCCCTTCCTTTCTATGATCCTGGGACTCCCATTACACATATATTAATGTCCTTTTTCTGTTCTGCCACAGATATGAAGCTCTGTTTATTGGTCTTCAATGTACTTTGATCTCTGTTTGTCTGGTTTTAGAATTTATACTGATCAAAATTCAAGTTAACTCGTTCTTTATCCTGCCACTTTAAATGTGTCAACCATGACTTATATTTGTTGGAATAATTTGAAGGGTAATTATACTAAATTAAAAACAGACATATGAATAGGTGTCTCCATAACAAGTATAATCACAGGAGTGGTCAAGTGGGAAATTGTTACTTTCCCTTGAAACTGGAAATTTTAATGCCTGATTTTTCTAATGCTTCTAAAAAATTGGAATGTTGTCTTACAGTAGAATAATCTTTCTATTTTAAGTTACTAATCATACACTTCATTTGGGAGGTTTAATGTATAGATGTTATAATTCAATAAACACACACACACACACACACACACACACATATATATATATATATATATCCAGTTTATAGAGGCATCTATTCTCTTATTTGTTGAATAATATTAATTCTTTACCTTTTTTAAAATAAAAGCTTGAAGAATCATCAAAAGTTAGATATTTGGGTTTTGGTTAAATACATCTGGTAGCAACAGACTACCTCTTAGCAATCAAGCTGATTGTTGACATGAAATTCTTTAGTAAGTCCATTTTGATATTCAGCCAAAATATTAACACCTTTGGATTCCAAAGGTGTTGGATTCCACCTATAGATCATTACTTAAGCGTCTGTGACTACATAGACATAGTTTAAAATCTCGATTTCAGAAAGTAGATACAAATCTCAAAAGATCTCACAAATCTTTCAGGTCTCCTTGTTTTTAAATTTCAAAATATTTGCTTCTCCAGCTTTCCTTTAAAAGACCTATTTATTTCTTGTCAAGAGCAAGAAAAAGGGATTATAATTATACAGAAGGTGTTTATAAGTTAAGTGAGGCATAAGGTTTAACTCCTTTTAATGGAATTCATCCCTCTGTTAATGCTGTATATTATCACATTAGCTGTTTGAGCAGACACCTCACACTTACCGTCATGTAGACTTAACGTCAATCTAAGGCCTTGCTTTTTTCTGGAAGTATCTATGCTATTGCTTTGCATATATTATCAAGAATGTTTTGGATAGTTAAATAAATTTTTAGTGACTTAAATCTTTTCATTTGTGTTCTTTTAGTCTAAGTCTTGAATTGTTTAACAGACTAGATACAGGAAAGTTCATCTAAACATTGAATTGTGCTATCTTGTTTTGGTTGTTTTGAAATATTTTTCTGATGATATTTTATTATCTTTAGGATTGTTCTATTGATCCTTTTAATATTTGGCCCAAGCCTATTTTTATGTAGCTTTGAATGTTCCTCTTCCATCACCTATGTTAGACTGAATTAATTTTCCTCAACTAATCAGTTTCAACAGAATGCAGAAAAGGGGGAGCTTTTCAGGCTTCTCAGTTGAAGTTCTCCCTAGTCTGTAACTATTTATTTAATTTGCCCTCCTATGATCCTTAGAATCTAATCCATCTCATGGGGACTGATAAACTGTGTTTTCTGTGAAGTTTTTAAAGTCCACTGTCAGCAAGAGACACAGTACTTTTCTTCAAATGTGAAGCAGTCACTTTTTGAAGATGTATTTCACAAGGACTTCATGAGATCAGTCACTTCAGGCATTCCCACACACTTTGCGCCTTCTTTCTTCTCAGTCCAAGAGATAATAATACATTTACTGAAGATTCCTATCATGGTGGAACTTTTCTAATTGTTTTTCTGGAAATGGAAATATTTTAGATATTTCTAAAATATACAAACACAGAAACTTCTCCTCCCCTGTGCAGTTTCTTGACTTCCTATGTAGGCTTACTGGCTGGCATAGAATTTGGCCACATTTTTTACAAGAGAAGGAATTAGCTGAGAATATAGCTTTTATCTTTTAAATATTTATCCTTGATGCTATCACTGGTTTTCTAAATGGAAAGGAAAAAATTAAACCACTGTCATTCTTACCAAAGCTGAATATTTTTCCTTAGAGCATTTTGTAAAATATCCATTTAATTTTTGGTATAAAATTTTATGTTATTTTAATGTATTTACCTATATTACTTAGAATAATATTTGATATATCTGTTGTATTACAATGGTTTAGAAAACATCAAATCATAGGCCAGATATAGAGAGGTCTTAATTATTCTCAATGGTATATGAGGTCTGTCCAGAAAAAGTCCAGTCATTGTTAATATAACAAGAATGGCTTGCGTGACATCTATGTAACCTGGCAGCCAAGGAGAGTGGACTGGAATGTGCATGCATGAACAATGATGACTTCACTGTACTAGTCACTGGGAGCATTAGAAGCTGTTGAGTGAGCATGTATATAGTGTCACCATTGCATTCAAAATGACTGAGAGAGTGGAGCAATGGATCTGCATCAAATTTTTCATTTAGTTTGAACATTTCTCCATGGAAACTATTCAGATGTTTTAGAAGATCACAGCTATCGGCAACTGGTGATTGGCAGCTTCATCACAACTATGTGCCAACTCATGCATCACATCTCCTACAGGGTTATTTGGCAAAACATCAAATCACCCAGGTGACTCAGTCTCCCTACAGCCAATATTTGGTACCCTGCAACTTCTGGCTTTTCCCAAAACTAAAATCACCTTTGAAAGGGAAGAGATTTCAGACCATTGATGAGATTCAAGAAAATATGATGGGGCAGCTGTTGGCAATTTGGAGAACTGCGTGAGGGCCCAAGATACCTACTTTGAAGGGAACTGAGGCATCATTGCCCTATGTACAATGTTTCTTGTATCTTCTTCAGTAAATGTCTCTATTTTTTATATTAAATGGCTGGATTTCTTCTGGACAGACCTCATATTACCATGCATGTATCTTACAAAAATAAAAAAATAAAGTTATTAGAAGAAGATTTTACCTGGCTCTGTTTATATTATTATTAACACTAAAACTAAAATATATTATTAAAGTGTACTATAGAATCAGAATGCAAGTAGTAGAGTAAAGAAAGAAATCTTGTTATCCATTAAATACTGGGATTGATGGAATGTGGTACTTATTTAATAAAATCTGACTCAGTAAATATTTTGATTGTATTAACTTGATCCCAAATTCTTTTATTACCACCCAAGAATTTATTTTGTTGGGATGCCTTTCAAACTTTCAGCAACTCTCTTACTCTCTCATTCTGTCTTTGTCTCTTTTTTCTGTCTTTTTCATACTACTCTTCCAATGAATGTAGCTTCTTGTGTTATCAACCTTAACAACTCTCTCTTTCTCTCTTCCTCTCCCTCTCAACTTTCTCTGACTCATATTACTATTATAATTAGTGTAGCATCAATTAGCAATTCAGATAAATATTTCCAGATTTTAAAACATTGCCTTAGATGACATATTGCAGAAAATTCAATTATAAAAGATTTCACTGCTTGTTTAAAGACTATAAATGTCATTTTCAAATTAGTATTACTCTGATGTGTCCAAAAAGTATAAAGTAGCTCTCTACTAAGAAAATCTCTAGAAAAATTATTTGCAATACTCTACAAAATCCATTTGTCAATGTAGAGGTGGAGCTTAGAGAAGATATGAACTTATAATACTGAACTCTATATGATTGTAGATGACTAGACCTAATTAAGAGGAGAAAAAGGTTCATATTCATTCAAATTTCAAGTTCCAAAGACCAGTGTGTCGTCATCCCTGATGTCCATTCATCTCCTCGCAAGTCTAGGAAATATCGCACTTTGTTGTTATCAGCTCCTTCTTTCAGATTTTTTTGAGTTTGGAGAGAGACTACGTTCATTTTATGTTTCATTTGAATAATATATATTATTTTATTAAAATAGTTTAGAGGAAAAAGTCAATAAACTTTTCAATAAGCTAGGAAATGAGTTTTTCCTAAGTTTATCCAAAACATAGTGTGAGATAAAAACTCACTACTACTAAAGAAGTAAAATAAGCATATTCAGATTTGAAATTAAAATATATGACATAATTCCAATGTTATTTAATATCCATAAGTGTATTTCATTTCCTTAGTTTGCAAGATAGGCAATGTTCAGGGGATAAACATGTCCCAAGAGAATAGTGACTTGCCCATTACCACACATTTTATAGTAAGTAAAGGAATTGAAAATGGAGCCTTGACTTCAGAATTCTAGTTCAGGGTTCAGATCACTTTATAGGTTCTTGAAATCATTGTTATATATATAATTTGTTTTTTGACTGTAAAGTGGCTCTTCCTTAATGGGAGAATAATATGTCTACTGTGATTGCACCAAGACCTAAACCACTCAAATATTCTTTATACCTCTATATCAAATAACTAGTTTTTTAACTGTTCTTCCAGTACAGTTGTCTCCATTTACCCCCAAGCCTCTCTCCCACCCCATCCACCCCCCACCTCCCACCCTCGATGTTATCCCTCTTTGACTTTGTCCATCAGTCCTTTATATGTGTTCCTTGACAACCCTTCCCCTTCTTATCCCCATTATCCCCCTCTCCCCTCCCCTCTGGTTAATGTCAGTTTGTTCTTTATTTCAACGCCTCTGGTTATGTTTTGCTTGCTTGTTTGTTCTGGTGATTAGGCTCCACTTATAGGTGAGATCAAATGGTATTTCTCTTTTCACTGCCTGGCTTATTTCACGTAGCATAATGCTCTCCGGATCCATCCATGCTGTGGCAAAGGGTAGGAGCTCCTTTAGTCTTTCTGCTGCATAGAATTCCATTGTGTAAATATACCACAGTTTTTTTCCACTCATTTACTGATGGGCACTTAGGTTGCTTCGAGTACTTGGCTATTGTAAATTGTGCTGCTATGCATGTTGTGGTGCATAGGTTCTTTGGAATTGGTGTTTCAGGGTTCTTAGGGTATAATCCCGGCAGTGGAATTGCCAGGTCAAAAGGCAGTTCCATTTTTACTTTTTTACACATAGCCTTTGGATGCTTCACAAGTATCTATTAGCACTTAGTTTGTATAGTTATGTCTAGATACCAAAACATTTTTACCCACCATTGAACAAATCCACGCCTCTATTTTTATTTATTTATTTATTTATTTGCTTTAGAATTGTCTGGAGTGTAGAGATGCATGACAGATACTGTTACTTGCACAGACCCTTTTCAAAATTTGTCACTTCTGACATAAGTGTGACAGCAGGAATTGTAGCAGGGTGATGTTGATTTCATTGTTGTTACAGCTTTCCTATCTCTTTGGCAAAACTAGTACTTCTCTCTACTTTAGGGTTCACTGGGTGAGAAAATATTGAGCTTTTAGTTCAAAAAGCACAGAATTATTATCTGAATGCCTCCACTGTTAGCTTCTGTAACATTCTTTTTTTAGGAATAACTTCCAATTATCTACCTGCCATGTCTTTTTCTAGAGCAATGTGGAAAAGTAGTACAACTTATGATTACACGTTTGTCGTGTTTTAGTGATGAAAAACATAATTTAAATGTTTTTCCCAATGTAAAGTTACAAGACAGTTTTTAGATGGCAAAGAATTTTAAGGTAAAAAAGATCTTACTAATTGTAGATAAATTCATTTCTAGGTTAAATGGTATTCTAAACTTTTGCAATGTATTAGTAATGGTGTTATAAAAGGAAGTATGGCCACCTGAGTTTAACTGAGCTTCTTATCTTACATTCTGCTAATTTATTTGCTACAACTTTCAAAACACTTTGAAGAAACCATCAACAGAAATGAGAAAAATAAGTTAATAACAAGAACTTTTTAACTGCAAGATAAAATATAAGTAGAAAAAATTCTTGAGAAACATTTCTGACATGTATTTCATAACTTGCTTTAACTACAATGATGGCATAAGAGTGTTTATAATAATATTGTAATTGCAAATATTATAGAAGCTATGAAAGTAGAGCTTTGTACACACAAAAAACTTCTTTCAAAATTAGCAAATAAAATTCAAGATATAATTGCCCATATATAGTGGATAAACAAGAATTATTATTGGAATGAGCTGAGTGATAGCTAACTCCATCTAATTTTTTTTCATTAGATGTTAATTAACCTATGACATCACTTATAAGTAGTAAAAACTGCATGTCTTAAAGTTGCAAGAAAGGTTCTTCTTAATCAAATGTGTTCTTTAATATGTTGCTTTCTGAAAAAGAATCAAAAATTGAAAACACTGAACTCATACTATGTATACTTTACCCTACATAATAAAAAAGTGAAGACTATTCAGGAGATTTCCGGTAAAATTTCTAGTTCCTTTTCTTAAAACCATTGAAAACCTAGGGTTCTACAAAGAATCTGGAGAAAGACACTAGGCAGACACAATTTTGAGCAACTGACTAGTTGATGCCTCCTCCCAACTCATTCTTTGTTGGACAGCTGAAAGAGATGAGATTCACCCATATTGTAAAGTAGAAAGTATAGATCTCTGGACCAACGAAGTTAAAACAAAGTTAATGGATAACAATGTGCACAACTTTCCAAGGATAAGCTACCAAATTACCCTTTGAGTTCCATACTCAACAATCATTTGAGTAGTCAAAAAATTCACATATGTAACTATTATCAATAAGACTCACTAAAACTTGTGAGAACCAATACTAAGAAAGTCAGCAAAAATAAAATGTTAAAAAGAACTTAGTCAAGGAAATAATCAATAAAGATAACAAACTTTAGAATAACTATATTTAATGTCTTCAGAGAGATTTTGGAGTATTTTGTACAAATGTGATATAAATATCTAGAGCGGTTTTAGTAAAGATCTACATAATAGGAATTTATTTTTTTTTTACAAATTTTAGTTTTTATGGTGAGTAATACAAAATTTGGTTAACCATCAAAACTGTGACAATCAGAAAAATATGTTTTTTATATTCTCTATAATTTCTTTAAGGTCTTTTGAAATGTATCTTCTTTGATTGAGCATTAGAATTAGAAAAATTTTCTGTATGCTTCTACTCATTTGGATTATAGTATTTATCCTTGTAACCTACACTAAATATCAACTAAAATACCTAGGAACTTAATGAGCTTTTAGCTTTCAATGTAAATATTTCCTGGTCTATACTCCTGATTTTCACAAAAGTGTTTGAATAAATTTCTGTATTAATACATGGGGATAGGGATAATAATTTTATCAGAAATATTAATCAACTTGAGGCTAGAATAGTCAAGATAGTTCATTAGAAAATAAATATTCCATTTTATTTGTTGTGTTTATTTCTTATTTCATCATATTTTGAAATTTATTTTTATATTCAATTTCATGATCTTGTGAAATCAAAAGGTCTACATTTTTATTCAATCTTTTCTTGGCACCTAGTTGCTAAACACTTTCAATTGTGTTTGCCCTGCATTCATTGGGATTGAACAAGGTTGTACTTGTTGAACACTGGGACAAGGTCAATTAAGCAAAGTTTTTTTTCCAAAATACAATAAAAAATATTTCTGAGCAATATAAATAATTTGTCAAAAATCCCTGAGCAATATGAAAATAACAATATTCAGTAATTAATTTATATTATAAAATCCAGAGATTAACAAAATCTGTGTAAGCATTAAAAAGCACCTGTCATTAATTATTCCGCTAATGTATATGTCATCCTGGGCAAGTAGTCAAAACTCAATATAGTTCAGTTTTCTGAAACTTAAAGAAAAAAGAAACACCATTTCATTTCATAGGGTCATAAAGCAAAAGCAAATGAATATACCTAGAATAAGTTCTAACATATGAAGACTACAAAACAAAGGCTACTTATAATAGATTAAATAATTTTTACTGTGCACAATTTTTAGTAACCTATAAAATATATTCATTTATTTTTTTTAAAGTGCCGTGTCAATAAAAAGTATATTGGAGCAAATGAAAATTGGGTTATAAAATGCTTTCTAGTCCATTATGCATGTGTGTACACATTCACACATAAGTACCTTTACCTACAAATCATCAGTTTTCCAGAAACAGCCTTTTAGACACATGATTGCAATGACCACATCATTATCACTGGTACTGCTGCTCATGTCAGCATTAAAATGGAGGTTCAAATTGTGTCAGCATATGTGAAAAATAAGAGATTTTTCTCTCATCTCTGTGAAAGTTCTCACTAACCTACCTTCATTTTATTTGAAGTATGCCCAGATAAAACCACAAAAGGTACAACTGTGGGTTTAACTTCCAGTGGCTATTCCACACAAAATGACTAGAAAAAAATGGTAGACTTAGTAGTACATACACGTGTATGACATATCAAGGAATTTAATATAGACCTTATATATTTTAATCACTATGCATATATTTTATATTGATGAATGCACATTTATGCTACATGCATAAATGTGTAAACATGTCTACTATTTATTTCTACATCACAAGCACACATACATGGCTAAATGGCAGTTACAAGTTTTTACATTCTACATTACTGTGCAAAACCTCTTTTTCCTAAGTAGTATGCTTTCCCTTCCTATGTACAAGTCAATAATTTTTTTCTCAAACCATG
This sequence comes from Tonatia bakeri, assembly GCA_004024845.1. Lineage (NCBI taxonomy): Eukaryota > Metazoa > Chordata > Mammalia > Chiroptera > Phyllostomidae > Tonatia > Tonatia bakeri. The sequence continues at coordinate 22,669 of PVIA01003702.1, read as the reverse complement.
TTATTTTTCACTCTTTCTGTGAGTGAACAAGAAGTGACCTGCCAAGTGGGATGTTGCATAGTAAAGATGCCTTTAGTTCTACAGTGGAGCTCAGCATTGTCAGTGCTGCTTCACGTCACTGTCTTTCCTCGGTAGACTTGAATAACAAGTGCAAAACCACCATTTAAAATTTTGTATAAAAAGAAGGAAAGGCAGACAAGCTTATAAATAGTGCATGTGTTTGTGCAGCCTGGTTAAAAGCTACAATTAGAATGACATGGATGCATCAAGGAAAATTCAGAAAACACCAAGAAACTGCCACATGTAGCAGAAAGGTTTATGAATACCAAATAAACACCCGCCACGGAGCCACCTTTAAAGTCACATTTACTGAAGGAAATGTAAACTTGCCGAATGCTTTTGAGAAAGCAAACAGTATTCCAAGCTCCCAGCATGACAGTACAGAACATTAATAACTGCCTATTTCTAGCCTTAATCTATACAATTAAAAAGGTCAAAAGTGCTAATGTTGATAAAGGTCTTCTAGAAAAAGAAGCAGTAGATGAGACCCTAATTATTAATCATTATCAAAAAAAGTCCTTCACAGAAATTAGCACACCATTGTGAAAGAAGTATCTCAGAGGTCATTCGAGAGCATAAGCACATTTTCATATGCAAACAGACTCAAATTTTATATTACAAAGATGGGGATAAAGGTTATTTCATACACCTAACACAACAATTATGCTAAGATTTATAAAATATGCTTCACAGATTGAATATGTTAAGTCATAATTATATTAAATAGTAGCTCATATGATTTTTACTGTTGATATATCCACTCAGAAGTTGCGTTCTGCTCAGGGCACAATCTTTGCAAAAGCAATCAGATATTCAATTTTAGTTCATTATTATTTTAATATTTGTGTAATGGAGTGGCAAGATTTCTATTTTAAAAGACTCAGAATTACTGTAAACTTTTGTTCTCAAAATAAATGTCTTATGTGGAAAAGTAAATAAACATTGAAATGTTAAAATAAAAAATATGACTCAGAGAAGTTAAACTAGGGTTATCCGTTGTAACATGATCATTGCTTTAACAGAAGCATATTTAAAGTGTTACATGAGATTAAATGGCACTCTGCCATAGGGTATCCAAGAAGGCTTTGGAAGCAATATCAGATGAGTAATGCAGTATCAGATGAGAAATTTCAACAGACCTGTGGAAAGTGTTAAAAAGAAAAACCCCTAATACTCTACAAATAATTTTAAAAACACTAACATAAGTAAACATTATTTATGGAATTATCAGTAGATGTAAACTGTTGAATAAAAAATTAACAGACTTGAAGATATGTCAACACAAATTACTTTGAATACAATTCAAAAAACAAAACAAAGGCCCTGGCTGGTGTGTATCAGTGGATTGAGTGCTGGTCTGTGAACCAAAGGGTCACCAGTTCGATTCCCAGTTGGGGCATATGCCTGGGATACGGGGCCAGGTCCCCAGTAGGGGGCATGTAAGAGGCAACCACACATTGATGTTTCTCTCCCTCTCTCACTTCCTTCTCCTCTCTCTAAAAATAAATAAAATAAAATCTTTTAAAAAAGAAAAAAGGTAGAAAAAACAATAAACAAAAAGAAAAAAAAAACCTCCAAACGTCCCAAGAGCTTGACACAATAATAAAAACAAAAAGATTAATACATATGTAATTGAGATCTTAGTATGAGAATACAGCAAGAATGGGAAGAAATCTTGGAAGAAATTATAGCAAAGAAATTTCCAAAATTAGTATCAGACTTCAATATGTGTTGTTAATATCAGACATTACTATGATACAATGAAAAGGGTACTCCACCTCTCCTTGTATTGTCCCCCAAAATCTGTAACCCTGCTCTCATAATAAGAAATCACCGGACAAATCCAAATCAAGAGACATTCTACAAAAGGCTCAAATGATAACCTTTCAGAAGTGACAAGGTTACTGAAAATAAATTCTGAGAAACTGATACATGCTGAGGGCATTGACCGACTGACTGAATGCGATGTAGTACACAGGATTGGATCTTGGCTCAGTAAAAGCATATATTTGAAAAATCTAGAAAAATTTGGATAAATCCTGTTGATTAGCAGATAGTATTATACAGTGTTAATTTCTTAATTTTGACAAATACACTATGATTGTGTAAAATGATACCATCAGCGAGTTGCATGAGAATAGGAGAGATCTTTCCTTCCTATCTTTGCAACTGTTGTTTCCAATTTATTCATATTTTATTTTATTTTTATTACATTTATTTAAACTAAAAAGTCCAAAAAACAGTTGACTCATTTCTCCCATCCTTATCTCCCACAGCTTGCAACTACCAATCTGTTCTCTGCCTATAAGTTTGTATTTTTGAGTCCACATATAAGAGCATTCATGTGATATTTATCTGTTCTGACTTATTTCACTTAACATAATGCCATTAAAGTCTATCCATGTTGTTCCAAATCACAAGGCTTTATTATTTTTATGATAGATTAACATTCCGTTTTTTATATAAAACACATTTGCTTTATCCATTCATCCACTAAAGGACTTAGATTGCTTCTATATCTTGGCTTTTGTAAACACATGTGTTTGGTGACTGTTTAGTGTTATGTTTACGTTGCGTTCACTTCCTGTTTTCTGTGCGTCCTCCAGGATGTTGCTTTGCGGCGCTGCGAGGCTTACCCATAACAACTGGCATCCATGACCGTCTATTTTAAGTTGATAAGAACTTAAGTTTGATCCCATTTTCAAGCTCAACATTTTTACTCACCTCCCCAGCACATTTTAAGTTTTTTGATATAATATTTTACATCTTTTTAACTTATGTTTCCGTTATTATAATATTGTAATCATAGTTATTTTTACTACTTTTGTATTTTAATCTGTTGCCTTTGTGTAGACAAATTGATACAAGATATTAAAGAGGAGCATATAAATGAATGTAGATACAAAAATATATAATTGTAAATAAAGCAAAGCATAAGAATGTAATTCTGAAAGTTTTCTGTATTCTATAAACCTATATTTTATTTTCATATATTTCTGTAGTAGTGGCTGATATTTATAAAATATAATCATAAATTATAATTTAAATTAAAAATATAATTTATTTTAAATTGAAAATGTTTTATTGTATCTTCTGTTTTAGTAATCATAACATTTAAGAAAGTATGAATCAAAAGCTATCATCATAATTAGAGAACGTTAAAGCAAAAAATGAGAGTTAGTTGTACACTGAGGAGCTAGAAGTTTGATAGATGAATTCTCACAAGAACAAAAAAATATATAAATGGAACTGTCTGCCGTTGCTCAGTGGATTGAACACAGCCTGTGAACCGTAAGTTCGCAGGTTAGATTCTCAGCCAGAGCACATGCCTGGGCTGTGGGCCAGGTCCCCAGATGGGGGCGTATGAGAAACAACTCTCTCTCTCACACATCCATGGTTCTCTCCCTCTCTTCCCCCTTTCACCTCACTCTAAAAGTAAATAAATAAATAATTTTAAAAATATAAATGGATTATACTTGGAAATAAATATTGTTATTGTATTAAATATAATGATTATTAACTGTATTAAATAAATATGTTGATTATATTATGATAATACTTTCTGATCAGTCAAATGCAACCAGGCAGTTTCATCACATATAAATATAACCTCAAGGAATATCACAAAAATATATTTAGATAATGAAGTTATTCATTGAGTAGAAAGTCATTATAAAATCTATTAACTAGAACTTTCTTGTCTAGAGTAATTAATGTGCCTACAGTTTTATGTTAATATGCATACAACATGAAACACTGAATCAATTCTGATTTTTATCTAATCTAATAGTAAGGAAATTTCAAATATTAAAAGAACATCTAGTTCATAGATTTCTAGTTACCTATGCATTTTTGTCCCTGAACATGTTTACTATTCTTAGATAATGTTTATGTGCTATAGAGTCTATAATTTGTATATCACTCGCATTATTATCTCTGCTCTTTTCTTGCTGCCATATCCTATTGAGAAAAAAAAATAACCTTTTTTTCCCAACAAAATTCAACAGGATGTATGAGAATCAGTAGATATGTGGAATGTTTGCAGAAATGCATCTTTGTAGAGACGATAAAGGTTACATTTCTCTCAACATTCCCCACATCTACTGTTTTATATTCACTTGGCTGAATTTTGTGTTAAAAAGATAATTGCAATATACCAACAAATAAGTACCATGAGATTTGAACAAGTAGGTGTATCCTATTTGTACTTCATACCAAAGCTGTTGGGATATCTCTCTTGCTGTCAAAAATCTGAAAGAGACCATTGTTCTATCACCTTTCTTTTCCATCTACCCAGTTCTTTATGATTTTTTGTTAAATTGTGCATTTTCTATCAAGCCTCAATAGCTCCTTAACCTTTCTCTGGGACTATATCACTTATCACCTCTGCAATTCTTATTGTAGCAACTGATAATGTTTCTTTTATCGAATGTTTCTGTTATTGATACATTATTTTGTTAGTATTTTAGTCATTGCATGGTATTGTTTCTGCATATTGTTATTAACATTATAATAGCTCAAACTATTTTTATTTGGTGGCTATAAATATGATGTAAGGTACAAGTAGCTGCTGCAGAGTACATAATCCAGAGTGGCATGCTATTAACTAGAGTATGATGAATAATGTACACATTGTAGCAACTATTTACTAGAATGTGTACATTATCAGTGATTTTAGCATATATGGTACTTGTAAAAAGTGTAAATAGTGAATGGAGAACGTTTTGTATATTCCTGTAGGACAGTTGTAAACCATGTTAGTATTTTTGGGAGTTATCATTTTTGTGCATACCTAAAATTCTATTTCCACTTGGTATTCTGAATGTCCTTCACTAGGACATTCATTCCACCAATGTGAAAGTATGACAAACTTTTTATTTCAGCTCTAATATGTAAAGAGCTTATAAATGGTCATTACCACACTTAAAACAAAATAAAGCTGGAAAAAAAACCCAAAACAATGGCTTTTTTTAGACTCATCAGAGAGGTATGCTGACTTACAGGGTCTCATCTTGCAATCTAGAGTGGCGGATGAATCCAAAAAGCCACAGCCGTGATCTGCTTCCTTTGATCAGAAGTCACAGGAGTCCTAAACTGGTAGAAATACTTAAGTGGCAATTCTGATGAAGTGATGGAGGCTGGTTGTGGGTAACTCGGGAGGGAAAATCCCCGTAGTGACGGTGTTTGGCACGGTCGGTAGCACACTTTCATAGGTTTTACCTCTAAGAACCCTACCAGCTTCTCCTGATTAAGAGCCGAGAGAGATGTCTTCATGCTCTGGCATGGCAAGGGAAAAAGTGAACTTTGTGAATTATCTGAAGTGTATTCTCCATGACAAAAACCTGCTGGAAAAGGCTTTACCGCAGCATTCTACCAGCTGAGAGAAGGGAATTAATTTTTCACATTCTAGATCCCCTGACTCACGTAAGGAAAAAATAAATAAGTAAAGGTAAGAAACATCTGACAGAATGTAGCAGCCCAGAAATTAGGTCAACTAAATGACAGGGTTTTCTTTTGATCTTCCTTCCAACTTTTAAAATGCAATATCCCTTCTTAGTTTGAAGTTCCCATTAAAAACAGGCCCTGGGCTGAACTTGGCCTGCAGGCTCTATTGCATTGACCCCTAGCCTAGAGAGAAAACATTTCTGCTTTCCTGCAAAAAAATCTCTTGTTTTCAGGCAAGTCACTGATTCCTCTGTGTTCTTTATTTATGGAAGTTTTTCATGTTGAGGAAAACAAGTAGATCATTCTGATTTCCAGTGAGCTCAGTGTTATTGAACTTGCAGATATTTGTTTTAAATATTGATTTTTAAATAAGTTGATCTATTTTCTTACAGGTTGAAATGCTGACATTTTGAAAAAGTTTTATCAATTTATTTAATATAATTATCAAAATATAATTTTATATTTTCTACAATTGAATATTTTCTATAATTGAAGTATATTGGCAAAATAAAAAATAGTTCAGACCATTTAAATCTAATCATCCCCCTATATCTCATTCCCCCAATATAGTTTGTTCTTCTAGACTTTATGTACATGTTGGTAATTACCACTTATAAGTACTCTATTTAAGATAATGCTGTCTACACTACATTGTAACTCAGTTTTTATATGTATAGCTACCTATACATACCCTTGATATTTTACAGTCTATAATTACATTAGTGGGTAGATGATTATTAAAATTAACTTCTGTTTCCCTCACTTGACTGTATGATCTATGCACAGAGTATTAATAACTGTGTAGTATAGTGCTTGCCACATGCTAGACATCTCCCTCGTTTAAGGCTTCATTTTTTGTTATTATATGTAATACAATCTTTTATTAATGTATAGTTGTATTGTCTATAGCACCTTTACTGATATACAATTGGGTTATTTCAACAGTTTTATCACAAAGAACGGTGTAACGAATACCATGGTAAAGTATAATTGCCTTTTAGAAGTAAATTTACTTGGTCAAATGGTACGTACATTTTATAACAATCCCACTAACAGGCTTATATTGATGACAATGTTTAGACAATATTACATAGACAATTGTTCATAAACCCCTAACATACAAGGTGATTCCCATTATATGCCTCTCTGCCTTCTCTTTGGAGACTTGACATTGAAAAGGTGGGTTTAATATAAGACCATTTGTTATCATGCTTTATAATTTTGGGAGATTATACAAATTTGCATTGAAGCACTCAGATAAATGTACTGAGTGGAAAAAATATTTAAAAATAAAATTCACCTCATTCTGCAGCATTGTTTCTGTAAAAAGAAACTTGAAATCCAATTACAGAAGAGAATATTTAACAGATTTCTGGCAGAGGCCTTTGGCAGATGGTTCTTTGTGAAAACACCTACTTTGTTACAGGATGAAATGTTTATTTTCTAAAGTTAAACAAAGTCACAATGGTAAAAATAAGATATGAGCCACAGCTGGAGATTCTAGATTTAAAGCCTAGTGGTAATTTTGTCTGATTGGAAAATACAACCAAAATGTCTATGCCCATTCTAAAGCAACTAAGCCAAAAAAGTCATTGAAACTGGTGATATAGACAGCTAAGAAACTGACATATCTCCACCTACTGGCTCCCCACAGCAAATTTGTGAATGGTGCGTGTGTGTGTGTGTGTGTGTGTGTGTGTGTGTTCATTTTGTTCTAGAAAACTTCAGAAAATCTATCTTTATTTTTGGAAGGTACATAACACAAATGTATAAGGTTCTTCTGTATTTGGAAATGTCAACCAGAAATATACTACTAAGTGTAACACAAACACAATAATAGATGTTTAAGAGCTAAGTCACACTTGATTGTATTCTATATTACATTGTCAGAACTGCATTGTATTAAAATTCAAATGTCCAAATGAAACTTAGGCATCAAGTAAAACATTTAAAGAAAATGTAATTCTGACTGTGAAGTAGAAAAGTATATGTTTCACTTGGTTTAAACCTAAATGAAAATGTTCAGACACTGCAAATACAAGAGGTTATACATAAAATAGAACTTCAAAGACACTTTATATAATGAGCCATTTCTGTTTAATAAAGCTTACTTATCTTTAGTCCAGTCTTTGTTATATTCTGTAATGTAGCATTCATAATTTGGCTGAAGCCATTAACACACCCAGCTCAGATTGAAATGTATGCACAATGACTCAAGAAACCTACTGTACTGTGTGCTTATTGTGAATCTAATAGTTATGAACAATCAAGAATATTTTAATTTATTCATAATTCAATGTGAATTTCTTAACATTTCAGCATAATAACTCAAAGATTTGGGATTCATGTTTTAAAGACTAATATCTTTTTGTAGTTGTTAAATATATTTAGCCTCCATGTAAAAATTTTTTTAAATAAAAAAATAATACGAACTAGAAAATATATTTTTATTTTTTCTTCACATATTTAGCAGTATATGTGAAGCATTTCTCAAATGTGAGCATTTATTTTAAATTAGGTTTTGTTAATGTATTAAATTTGAACTCAAGGGCAGCTGTATCCCATTTTATAAGAAGTTGTTAATTTATTCTTCAGAACAAATTATGTTATAATTAATATGAATAATGTTTGAATTTTCAAATAATTTTTTCATACTTATTTTGTTTTGAAAGATATAATCATTAAATTAAGTTAAATATGTTAGCATGTATGGAGTATACTATTCCTTTTAAATAAATTGTTATAATAATATGTATATAAATTATCAGCTTTAATTACTAATGTGGTAAACAGGAATAGCTAGAGCCCTTCCAAAAAATAGTTCTTTGAGATTTTCAATTATTCTCAAGAATGTAAAGGAGATCTTAGGCCAAAAAGTTAGACACCACTGCACTAGATCTTTGATTATGAATTATATCTGTTTAAAATATTTTCTCAAAAATTTCACATGGCTCTTTCATTATATTCTTTCTAGAGTCTGTTTTTGAACATTTAGATTATTACCTACATGTCAACTGTTCAAAAAAAAAGAAATGCTCCTTTATTTATTAAATCTGTTCACTTGTGTTAGCTCAATGGTGCTAACACAAAATAACAGATTTTCAAATCAGAATTTGTAAGTCAAAGATAACATCTAGCATCAAAGGTACAAAAACTCAATTCTCATGCATAAATCCTATCAAGACACCTGTAGTGTATTTCACAAAACTAGAATAAATATTCCAAAAATTTTATATGAAACCACAAAACCACCAAATAGCCACAACAATCTTGAGAAAGAAGAACAAAGTTGGAAGAATCACACTACCTGATATCAAACTATACTGCAAGGTAATACTAATCAAAACAGCATGGTACTGGCATAAAAACAGACACACAGATCAATGGAACAGAATAGAGATCCCAGAAATAAACCCACACCTTTATAGTCAGTCCATTAATATTTCACAGAAGAAGCAAGCACATATAATGGGCTAAAGATAGTTTGTTCAATAAATGGTGCTGGGAAAATTGCAGAGATATGTGCAGAGAAATGAAACTAGACCACCTTCTTTAACCACACACAAGAATACATGTAATGCACATTTAAAATTTTATAGAACCATGACCATTGTACTAAAAAAAATCAGAGATTAACCAATGCATTTGTACAAAATTGTGGCATGTTTAACTTTTATGTTAACCATGTGAAAGTATGTATTTGTGTATATGGGTGTGTATAGAGAGAGATGCATATTTATATATACATCTCTCATTTATATATGCATCTCTCTATATATGTATATATATACACACATATTATTAGCTGTGTGTGCTTGCACACACACAGCTAGTTAAACCATATACATATACATATAAGGAAAAATACAGAAAATATAAAGAGTAGTATAAAAATAAGTAAAATATATCGTCAATTTATAAATATCAAAAATGATGTAATCCTATGCCATATATTTTATGTACTACTAATTGAAGAAATATACATTTTTAAGCTTACTTTCGTATTTAGGTTTTAAGTAGCCTGAGCGTCCATCAGCAGATGAGTAGATAAAATAAATATGGGATATATACACAATGGAATGCTACTCAGCTGTCAAAAAGAAGAAAATCTTCCTCTTTGCAATGATATGGTTGGACCTGAAGAACATTATGCTAAGTGAAATAAGCCAGTCAGAGAAATATAAATACCATATGCTCTCATTCACATGTGGAATCTAATGAACAAACTGAACTAACAAGCAAAATAAAGACAGACTCATAGATAGAGAGTAGGATGACAGCTCTGGCGGGGAGTAGATTGGCAAGGGAGTGGATTAAGTGGCAGAGGGAAAGAGCAAAAAGGAAAAAAGAACTCATGGGCATGGACAACAGTGTGATACTTGCAAGGGTGAGGAGAGTATAAAGGGGATAAATGGTCATGGAAAATCATATAATTAAAGTAAATTAAACAAATAAATGTGAGTTGCACCATGAAATATGGCTTATTACTTATATGCATGCTGTCACTGGGTAGGTGTATTATGATCATAATGCCCTCAGTTATATGTAGCTCTATATTCTCCATTCATAATATTTGGGTATTTCACTGAATAGCTGAATAAGTCATTTTCAGCAAACTTTTAGAAATAATTTTCCTCTGATTTTCTAAGGCTTAAAACAAAAGTTATAAATCAAAAAGCTTTAAGAAACAGACAGGGGAGTTTTAATGTATAAAAAAACAAAACATTGTAAGAAATGGTGCCAATAGTGGCAAACAAAAGGATGCAAGTCCAACTAAAGGCGCATTGATTTCGTGTAATTAATTTTGGTCAAACAAAACCTGTTTACTGGCTCAATCCAGAATCAGTTCCAACAACTGTCAACTTTCAGGGAGTGAGAATTCTGTATTCTTAGTGAAACCCATTACTTCACTTCAGTTGCATAGAATAAGTTCCTCTTTGCTTTAACTAAACACGCACACACAAGTCTACACTATATATGAACATATGTGTACTTACATGCATATATAATCCATTTCCCTATCACGTCAAGCATATAGATGATATTTTTTGTTTTAGTATTCTGTGTATGCCAAGATTTTGAAAGTGACAACAGTGAAACAGAACAAAAACTTGTATATAGTAAAACAATTTGGATGTAAGGCTAGTTTTTACCCAACAAAAACAAAAATTGTGAAATACATTTGTTTATTTGTTTAATCTCCCCCTTCCCAACTCGAATGAGTGAAAAAACATTTGGAAAGAATAACTCTTTTCCTTATCTCTCCATTTCTTCCTAGGATATCTTTCTCCCAATGTTTGATTTTCCTTGCAACCATTATTGATTGTAAGTCATTTTTTACATCCATATATTACATTAATGTTTTAATAATTTTATGGAAATTATCCAGAAACTATTTATGATGTTACAGCCTGAAATTACATAAAGAAATGTGGTACTTTCTAGAGACAGAAACATCTGTGTGCTTTATACAACTTCTCAGTTAAGTGCAATGTAAATGGGAACTCAGCGGGCATATCTCAAAGAGATTTTCTCTATCAGTCATGTGAAAACTTGCTATAAGCTTCAGGTCTTCTGCTAATAAACACTGGAAAAAAGTTGTTGAAAGGACTGGAGTTTCTTGTACTTTTTCTATAGAAGCCCATAACATTTTTTTTTCTAATGGCCTGATTATGATTCTATTTATTGATGTTTGGTGCACAGGTAAAAAAAGATAATTCCATGTATCTTTGGCTGTAACAATAACTAGTAGGGGAAAACAGAGTGTCTGTCATTTTTTGATATGGCATTTCTCCGTTAAGTATGATATGAAATGAGATATATTAAAATGGAAATATATGTAAGCACAGGAGAAAACACAGCACTGTCCTTGTAATTTAAGTAAATGAATAAAATAAAACAGTAATCATGAGATTTATTTTCATAATACTTAGATTACAGAATAAAGTGTGACAATTTGGTGAAAGTTTATTAAGAAACATTCTAGCTTACTCACTGACATTCCTTTCTTTATACCTTTTTTTTTTTACATAGTTGAAATTTCTAATATATGTCACTGAAGCAGCACTTCCTAATTATGCAAAGATCAACTGATCCCTAAAATGTTATGCATTTAAATAAAAATGTTATTTCTGGATCCAAAAATTTCTGAGAAAGAAAAAAAATTGGGAAGACTCTCTCAGATCTGGCCAAAACTGGTGAAATAAACCCAGTCGGGGGGAGATCTGAGTGTGGTTTTGACAGACACAGGAAATAAGGGCTGCACGTGCCTACCTGAGCCCTGGGTTTCAACGCTTCACTCGCACCGGCTCTCATCCATTCCAGACATGGCACGAATGAGGTATATAGTTAACATCAAGTGACAAGGTCACCACTAATGATGTCCTGGAGGGCAGCCAGTCTAGTTCTAAATTCCGAATTGACCCTGTGGAAAGAAATGAGCATCAAATACGAAAAATCGCTGTATCTAAATTCAGTGATAATAAGACAAGGAATACATAGCTCCTTTGCTTCACGAAACACGTTAACATAGTTTATTGTTATACTCACAACAAAACCGTGAGGAAGGGCAATGTTTTCATCCACACTTAAAAGCAACAAATTTTATGTTTGGAATCAAAAGACATGTTTAGAGTCAGAAATTATTTTTTTTAAAGATTCTTTCTTAAGCAAGGCAAGGAGAAAAAGACCAAAGTGATCATTGGTATTTTCCATTTTAAAGTGATAGCCAATGCAAAATGGCAAAGTAACTCAAAACACATAATATTAGTAGTCCCGGTTGCAGATGGGAATAGAGAGGGAAAAAAATAAGCAAAAGTCTCCACAAATAGTAAACCTGACTGTATATGCCCTTTATAGTCCTGTCCAAATGTGTAATTCCGTAAACCCTGGAATCTGTAGTTTGTTGACATATATAATAAAATTTAAAAAATATGAATTTGAATTTGACCCAAATTACCAGGCTTTATTTCCTTCAAGTGTACTAACTTCTCTTAATCATTAACTATTTCTATGTGACCCTGTTGAAAAAAGTCTGTATTGCTTTATCATTGTATAATTATTTATCTACATTGTGAGCTATTGAAACTATACTCTCTCAATTTTTGAACTTATTTAAGTTTTTAGTTCTTTACACATTAATATTACTAATATAAATTTAAAACCCTGATGAATCTTTACACATTAATATTACTAATATAAATTTATGCCCTGATGAATCTTAATCATCAATATCTTTAGCCCTTATTAGGAGCAATCCCAATCACTCATTTCTACCATGGGTTTATATAATTTTTGAGGTAGGTAACCCCCAGGAACACTTAAGCAGATTCATTTTACCTTATAGATGAGATGCAGGGGTTAAAAAATTAATCTTCATCCCACCCAAACCCTAATTGTTGAAAAGAAGGAGAGCTCACATTATAGCACCTATCGTCCACTCTTATATCCAGAATGGCACTGAAGCTGAATAGCTAACTTAACAGTTCAGGTCTTGATTCCCTTTTTCTGAGACAGGTACCTAACCCTTCTTCAGTTTACATCAAGTAATGGCAGGATGACTAGTTAAAAGCAGACTAAAAGAAGCATAAAATATATCATTAAAAAATTTCTACGGTAATTATGTAACTTAGAAAAGAAAACACAGGCCTATTTTTGAACATTAGGTTAAGTATGTGAACAGAAGACACTTTACTCACAATGTGCTGCACAGTGATAGATCTCCAGATAAGACACGAAATTTATCATCTATTCACCAGTAAATGATATAATAAGATATATATATATTTTAAAATAATCATTGCATTATAGTATCAAAATATGTATTTTATATCAAGATGAAAAGTATAAATAAAAATGACCCATTTTTTATTTTAAAGACTTTTTCTAGAAAAATTTTAAGTTCAGAGCAAATATAAAGTAGTTGCAGACATTTCTTATAAACCCCCTGACCTCACTTACCTGGTGCTTCCTCATCAGCATCCCCCACCAGTATGACATATTTGTTACAAATGATGAATCTGCGTGGACATCTTGATCACTCAGAGTCCACAGTATACATTCGAATTTATATATGGAGCTGTACATTCTATCAGCTTGGACAATTGTGTATTGACATGCATCCATCAGTACTATTACACTGAGTACTTCAGAGCCCTAAAAATCCTCCATGCTCCACCTATTCATCTCTCCCCCTCCCCTCCCAATGCCCTGGCTACTACTGATCCTTTTACTGTCTCCAGAGTTTGACTTTTCTAGATACTGGTACAGTTGTAATCATGTAGTAGGTAGCCTTTTCAGACTGCCTTCTTTCATTCAGTAATAATATGCACTTAAGGTTCCTCCCTATCTTTTCATGGATTGACAGTTCATTTCTTTTTAGTGCTAAATATTCTTTTGTAGTCTGTTGACATGATGGATTACATTAATCGTTTTTTGAATGTTGGACCACCCTTGCATACCTAGAATAAATACCACTTGGTAAATAGTGTATAATTCTCTTTATACATAGTTGGGTTTGACTTGCTAAGACCTCGTTTAGGATTTTTGAAACTATGTTCTTGAAAGATATTGTTCTGTAGTTTCCATTTTTTGTAATGTCTTTTTCTGGATTGGTTACTAGGGTCATGCTGGCTTCACAGAAAGGTCCACTGCCAAAAAGTTCTTTCAAACTTCGTTTCAGTAAGTCTTAATTTTTCCTTACACTTTAAATATTTCACCCTACTCTGTTGTTGCCTGCATGGTTTCTGAGAAGCTGCATGTAATGCCTACCTTTGCCTCTCTAGAGGTGAAATGTTTTTCATCTGTGGATTCATGCAGAATAATTTTTCTTTATCTTTGATTTTCTGTAGTTTGAAAATAATACACCATGTTGTAGTGTTTTTGAAATGTATTCTGCGTGGTGTTCCCTGAGCTTCCTGGATCTGTGGTTGGTGTTTGACATTAATTCAGGGGAAATTTTCAGTTACTAGTTTTTAAACACTTTTTTCTGTTCTTTTCTTCCTTTCTGTCCTATTTGTTATTCCCATTCCACATGTGCTATACATTTGGTAGTTGTCCCATTGTCCTGGGATATTGTTGTTTGTATATATTCAGTCTTTGTTCTTTTAGGTTTTCAGTTCTCTAAGTCTCTATGGATATGTCCTCAAGCTTAGAGACTCTTTCCTCAGCAGTGGCCTGTCTATTAATAATTTAATTGTGATTGTTAATTTTATTTCTTAACTTGACTGGGCTGAGGGATATCCAAATAGTTGCTAAATCATTTTGCAGTGGTGCGTCTTTGAGTGTGTTTCTGGAAGAGATTAGCATTTGAATCTGTTCACCCAGTAAAGAAGATTTACCCTCACCAACTGGGGCTGCTTCATATAATCTGTTAAGAATGGAAGTAGAATAACAACAAAAAGTAAAGGAATGGTGAGTTTGTAACTGGGCAGCAGGAGGTCTGATTACTTGTCACCACGTACACACATAACACAAAGATTTGTATGGCAGGAAATAGGTTTTTATTAACAAGGTTCCCAAATTGGATAGGGCTGGGAGCATTCCTGCTCTGAACCCTTACATACAACCTCCTTTGCTGTTAAAAAGATTGCATACCAAAACCACACCCAGAAGTTCCCCATTATTGCTATCTGTCCATTCAAAGCTTAAGCTGGCTATGCTCACAGGTCCCCATCCCCTTTGGCATATGTATCTTTGTTTTTTCAGTCACTGGTCATTTCACAGCAGCTCTCACTTTCTCTAGGTCTGGGGCGCACTGCCAGATCAGACTAGATGGTCATGCAGGGGAAGCTCCATCCACCAGGAACCTCCATGTGCAGCTCTCCAGGCATGAGAGTGGAAGCACTTCAGGACCCACATGCCATGCTTCACCCAGCCGTAGCATCTCAGAAGCTGCAGCCTGGTGAGGCATGCATCCCAGTGTGGGACCCTGCCTCCAGAGCTGACTTCCAATCATGCAGGGCCTAAGCCTGGAGTGGCCCCAGCATCTGCTGCTCATCTGTCAGAGCCACAACAATAGTGGAAACAACCATTGCCCAGCTCCCAACTGGAGGAATGTGCAGGCAGTGGGCAGTCCGGTCCCTCGGCTGCACTGGAGCTGTCACTGGCCATGGGTGGGTGGCTGGTGCTGTGGCTTCTTTTTCTGGGGAAGGGGTAGGGGCAGGGGCTCGCCAGACCTGCGTTGGAGGGGTGGGCCATGGGCAGGCAGTAGCCACCTCAGCTTCCCATGTGGTGGAGGGGCACAAGGCCTGTTGCCCAGGTCCTGTTGCCACGTCCCGAGCTCACTCGCCAAGACTTCTCCTCTCCACTCTTACTGGAGCCCACTGAGCTCCTGGCCAAGCAGGTCCCGCTAAGGGAGCAGCACAGAGCCTGTGCCACGCAAGGTCCATCAACTCAGGAGCCTGAGCCCCAAAGTGAGGACCAGCCAGAGGAAGAAGGGAGAACAAGAACTGGCAGTTTCCACTCTCTGCTTTTTAAAATATTCTCCCATAATCCGCTGTGCCGCAGAAGTAGATGGAAGTGTCTGTCCCTCCTATCCAATCACTGTCTAGCTTTATCTTCCAGACCTATATGTTCCTTTCTGCTGAATCATGTGTGCATTGTCCTGGTTGCCACACAACACATGCAAGCACAGTCCTCTGCACTTTCCCCCCTCTCCCCATTTCCGGGGGGCTGGTTTCTCATTACGAGTTCTTGTTCTCTCTTTTGATTTAGTAAGTCCATCTTTTCCTTTTCTTGGACACCAGATCTCTTGGTTCTTGGGCCTTAACACTCCAGAACTCACACCAATGGTCCTCTCAGGCCTTTGACCTCAGACTGAATTATATCACTGGCTTTCCTGGTTCTTTGGCTGGCAAAATGCAGCTTACATGATTTCTTGAACTCCACAACCACATAAGCCAATTTCTATAACAAATATCCTCTTATTCATACCTATATATCTGCCTATCTATCTAATCTAGTTATCTATCTGTTCCATATTGGTTTTGCTTCTCTGGAGAACCTTAACTAATTCACCCAACAAAGGCATTCTTTATTTCTATTACAGTATTTTGACCTCTAGCATTTCTGCCTGGTTCTTAGGATTTCCAGCCCTCTGTTTATATCATCCATCTGTTTTTGCATTCTGTCTACTTTAACCATGACAGCCTTTAGCACATTAATCATAGTTGTTTTAAAATTCTGGTCTGATAATTCCAATATTTCTGCCCTGTCTGGTTCTGATGCTTAGTCTGTCTTTTAAATTATGTTTCTACCTCTTATTAAGTCTTGTAATTTTATCTTGATCGCCAGACATGATATACTGGGTAAAAGGAACTGCTATAAGTAGACTTACAATAATAATGTAGCAAGGTATAAGAGGAGAGGACTTGTTATACAGACTTATGATTCAGTTTGAGTCTTTCATAAGCTTATGCCATGAACCTTATGATTCTTTGTCAGGTTTTTCTTCCCCCTTAGGTGGGACAGGATGGTTAGGGTGGGCTGAAGTTGGGCATTTCCTTTACCCCACTTGGAAGACTAGAGCTGACTAGAATTAGGTATTTACCTTCCCCTAGGTCAGTTAGGCTTGAATAATACTGCAGTAGGTTAGGTTCTGGTTAACTGGTCTTTTCAAAGGGTAGGCCTTATTAAGAACAACAGAGTGCTCTGGTGTATTTCAAAATGTTTCCTTTTCCTTTCTCCCTGAAAGATGCAGAGGCAATTTGTTTCTCCAACAAATTACTTGGAGAGAACTTGGTTGTGTTCCTAAAGATAAATCTCAAAAAAATGTGGGGGCTCCTCTACAATTGGGTCTGAGGTCTTAACTCTCAGAGTTGTCCACACTGCGTCTCCACAATTCCATCAGTTATAGTCCAGATTTTCCTACCCTAGTGCTGGTTCCCATGGCAGTTTCTGCTCTTGAGTCCTTTCCTTCCTTTCTTGGCCTAACACTCCACGCTTGGGTGGAAGGGCATTCCATAGGTCCTCCCTTCATTGTGGTTCCAGGGAGTATTGTTGATTTTTCAGTATGTTCAGATTTTTCCATTGTCAGGAGGAAGTGGTGGCTTCTAAGCTGTTTAGTGGTTGAAGCAGAGTGTAGAATTGTTTTAATTTTGATAACACAACTAATAACATTCATCTATGTGTCTGTACTTTGATTAGAGTTCTATGTGTTTACTTTTAGACCATTGCAGACACCTGAATGGGCTTCTGTGTCTTTTTACATGCATTTCCCTCTTTTTTCCCCCTATGTTTGATAATGTGGATTTTGTGGTTTATGAATTCTGTCTTGTTAACTGTAACTATTTGAAAATGTGCCAAAACAAATATTTCCTTGCCCCACCACCCCACGGGAACTGTATCTTAAAATCTATTACTTTCCAACAGCTTTAGAACACTTGTTCCTTCTATCATTCTTTTCCTTTTTGCCTTCATTTGACTTAGAAATCCAAGTGGCTGTTATATCTGGTTTATCAGGAAAGTTATTATAAAAAAGTAACATGCAAATTTATGAAGTGTTCCATATTGTTAAATTGAAAAATAAAATGCCTGTTAAAAAATAAAATTGTCACAGCAGTACCATGCAGAAATAATGAAAATTGCCTGTATTGTCATTCAGAACTCAACCCCCGAATATTTTATTTACTGTGTGACATTAAAGGAATAAAGTTATAGCTACATATTTCAAGGAATTTGCAATACACTTGTTTTGCGTATAAGTGAATAAAAGCATGTGCATATTAGTATATCAGGATACCATTTAAGATGTGGGCCAAAAAGGTACACAGAGTTATTTAATTCAAGGAATACTGAGTGTACTAACAAGAACTGTGCTGAAGGCCAGAAAGAAAATGATGTTTCTTCAGAGACAGAAAGAGAAACAAACCATTATGTTACGATGAGAAAAGTGATATGATAGAGGAACGTTATAATAGATCTCAAGAAAACACACATCCCATATACCAGTCTGCTTAAATTAAAACATGTTTCTTTTAATTTAAGATTTTAGAATAATAGAAAAAAATCTTCTAAAAATCCTCAATGAGAAAATTTGCATTAAACATTTAGCTGAATCCAGGAAATGATGCATATGTTGACAAGTTTTCTAAAAGTTGATACTATTAAGGAGTGCAAACTCAGGCAGAAATATTCCCAAATACTTAATCTTTCAAGATAGCCCCAATTCTCTCTAAAATTTAATTGGTCAGCAAAATTCTATTAATGGAAACACAGGAGTTTACACATTTGTCAGGTAACTCCTAAAAATGGATAAGCCATAATGTTAACTAAAGGTCACTACAAAATTTTAGAAACATAAACAATTAAACCTGGAGGTTTTGACATAGATAAGATGGAGTAGGCCGCCCTGGATGGTGTAGTTCAGTGGACTGAGTGCAGGCTGCAAACCAAAGGGTTGCCAGTTCGAGTCCCAGTTAGGGCACATGCCTGGGTTGCAGGCTGGTTCCCTAGTGGAGGCTACATAGAGGTCACTACACATTGATGTTTCTCTCCCTCTCTCCCTCCCTTCCCTCTCTCCAAAAATAAATAAAATCTTAAAAAAAAAGATGGTGTAGGCTTATACATGTCATTTTAGCCTCTCAGAATTTGTTTTTTATTTCAGAATCCATAGACATGGCTCTAAGTATTAAATCTTGACATAACTCATGAATACTTTTATACTTTATAGTTTGTAGAACAATTTAACATAGGTTATCTCATTTCAGTTCCATCAATACATTTTGGAGTAATTATAATTCCAATGTCATAAACAAAAGGAAGAGAGATTGGAGAAAAAAATTGTAATTTGGTCCAAGTCACACCTTGAGTCATGTCTTCTAATGTAAAATTTGGCAATTTTTGCATAACATTTCATTTTCTGGCAAACCTTTGTCCCAGACATTATGATTTTGCTTTCTTTTCCACCTTATTTTTATCTCAAAACCTACAAGCTTTCTGCAAAAAAAAAAAAAAAAAAAAATCTGTCCCGTCTTTCTCATTTTAACATCAAACTTTTCAAAATATTAGTTGTGGTAATATCAATATATATAAAGTTCAATATATTAAACCTAAACTAAATAAAAGTTCTAAAGTATATAATGCCCCTGAAAGGCCTTTACATTAATTTCACATACAGTTTTCTTTCAACAGAACAGTGTACCCATTAGTTTGAAAATAACCCACATCCTCTAATTTGTACTGAGCATTTAAAAAGCCCATGTAATTATTTAAATATTCTTTAAAAATATAGATCTAAAGCAAAACATAGTTAAATCTTTTAATCTTATTACAAAAAATGTATTACATGACACTAAGTTTGTTTTACATTGTCACATTGGTTTTATTTTATTTATTTATATTTATTATCTAACTTAAGCATGCATTTTTGATGTGAATGCTATAGCTTCCAGACAGACAAAACTCAAGTTCATGGGGAGCAAAATATGTTAAATATCACAATGGTGCAAAGTCCTCCAAAGAGTCACAATATATCAACATTTAGACAGTATATCTCGGTATTAAATGTTTTGGTGGTGGGGAATCAGGAAAAAAATATCTAAAAGTCTATTAGGGAACAGGGGCAAAGATGAAAAAAGGTTGAGATATACAGTTCTCAAGATCATATATATGTTGGTGTAACTCAGAATTCTGAGAGACAGCTGGGGAAAGAACTTAAGTTGTAGAAGTTTGTGAAGTGAAAAAGGCCCGTTTGATACACAGGTCCAATGTTCACTTATCTACACTTCCAACATCGTAGAATTCTGCTTTGGAATCCAAAAACGTTTAGTAAATTGGCCTCAAAAGTAAAACTAGTCTGGACATCCCTGAAATCGCATTTCCAAGTTTGCTTTTGGTAGCTTAGTAAA
The DNA here is from genome assembly GCA_004024845.1 of Tonatia bakeri. Classification (NCBI taxonomy): domain Eukaryota; kingdom Metazoa; phylum Chordata; class Mammalia; order Chiroptera; family Phyllostomidae; genus Tonatia; species Tonatia bakeri. The sequence continues at coordinate 2,318 of PVIA01003702.1, read as the reverse complement.
GAGCCATTGTAGCAGATACGAGTGAACAGAACAACTACCGGCACCGATGCACATGTCAGAGCCTCTCCTCCTTCCTGCTGAGGCCACTTCCCTTCCCTCCGAAACCTCCACTGCTTCACAGTCATGCAGCTGTCTCCAGCCCACCATCGTCTTTCTATCCTTTAAGTCAGTGAACATTTTAGGGGCTGGGGACTTTGAGTTAGTGCCACAGTGTGTTGAGCTCAGCGTCATCCAGACAAAAAACAACCTGGTCTGTATTTAAGTGAGGCTATTTATTGTCTTTACTTATACCTCCATATAAAAATTAATTTATGTGTCATCAAAAATATTCATGTACAGAGTGCTGCCCCATCTCATTTGAGTGTTATTAAATATACAGAATATTAACTATATTACCTTCCTAAAATTTTATATGTGTGTGTGTGTGTGTGTGTGTGTATATATCTGTGTATCAAAAATTATCTGGCCCTACAGGTTTCAGAGAAGATTACAAACATGCAGAAAATGCAAATGCAAACTTTAGCCCAGGGACTTGAGATAATACAACAGGGTGTGAGGTGCAGTATAAGAAAAGCAGAAAACTATATAACATGGGTTTGTGGTTCAAAGGTTGGATGTGATGCTCGTGTGTGTGGGATGGACCTGAGAGGTGATTTCCTTGATGTTATGATCCATTAGTGTGCATCCTTCCAACTGGTAGTGTCTACAACGTTTTGCCTTAGAATATCCCCTGAAAGCAATATACGTTGTTCCCCTTCTTTCACCAGCAGTGTTCAGTAAATAACTAGCTTTTGTTCATATATATATTTAAATCCTCTGGTTCATTTACCTCTTGAAGGAAGTGAGTTTTAATAATTTTCCCATGAGGTGAAATTCCACTTAAGTTACTGAGTAGCTTAAGAGCACACTCTGTGCTGCCTTAGCTTTTGTTTTTGCACTTCTGGAATTCTCACCTGGCATCCACGGCCCCTTCCAAATAAACTATCTGCACCCAGGGGTCCATCCTGGGGAAACCCAAACTAAACAAATACTTCTAATTTTTAAAGTCTTAGCTAAGGTATGTGAATCATTTGATTAAATCCCATACTGATGTCAGGGTTTCTGCTGACTGTTTATCTCTAATGCAGTCCCAGTCCCTATCTGGCTTTATAACAATTTTCTTTACCTTCATTATTATGACTTTATGTCAGTCAACAAATGATTTTTTATTATCAGTTTAAACCAATACTGTCCCCTTCAAGGTTCTTGACTATTTGAACCTGATGTCTAATCTACTGAAAATTACGGTATCCCAGATGATTAGACTTTCACCATGCGTTTTTATTGGATCTAAACATTCCTGCGTATCACAGCAACTCTTAGTTTCAACAGCCTAGAGTCAAGCCCCAGCAATGTTAAGTCTGCTCTATTCCATTGTAATTAAGTGGGCCGTGTCTAATCATTTTCTGAGATAGTAAGATCTTATGAATCATGATAATTATTATCATTGTAATAAAAAAATAATAAATAAAATAAAAAAAGATTACATAAAAAAAAATTCCCAGTCAGGGCACATGCCTGGGTTGCAGGCCACGGCCCCCAGCAACGGTACACTGGTGTTTCTCTCTCTCTCTCTTTCTCCCTCCCTTCCCTCTCTAAAAATAAATAAATAAAATAAAAAAAGATTATATTATAATAAAAAAAATTACAGAAGACACGCTAAGTGCAGCGAACTATGCCGAATGCTGTACTGTTGTGTCCCTATGAACTGGCTCTGTTTACCATCACACTGAGGCAGAGCAGCCAACTAACACACTGGAGCGTGCAGCTCCGATGAGAGAGAGGAGCCATGTATCCTCAGGACTGCAGCATCCAGACTTTTAAACATTATCCTGTATTTTTCGAAATTCTTCCACACTAAAGATTTCTTATCCTTTTGTTACAGAGCAAGAGGGAGGACCCAAACAAGCAAAGGGGCCCGGGAGCCCCGGGACGGTGATGCTCTTACTGAAAGAAATTCGGGTCCGTCTTGTCCGCCGCCATATAGGAAAGATATCTCTCAATGCCAGAGATTGGTGAAAAGGAAAGGAAAACGTTTATTTTGTGCTATACAAAATTTAAGGCAGTGACCTAATATTTGTTACCAAAATCCCCAAAAAATCTTAAAGTCCCTTAAAACACCCACTAAACGCACACAGTTCTTCCTTCCCCCTTGCCCAGTCTGGGGTACCGTATCTCAGGAAAGGAAAAATAGAAGTCCAGTCTCAGGCAGTGTCTGGATCTTCCCAGTAATCTGTGCTTGGCTGGTAGGCCTCTCCCGGTTCTCAGCACCATCAGCT